>OZ010677.1:60066334-60299719 GCA_963932185.1 Troglohyphantes excavatus
TAAAAAAATATATATAAATACTTTAAAATATATTGACTAAATGTGACAGAGAATTACTAAGCCTAGTCGTGCACAGGCTACAATCGGAAATGCAACTGAACTATTTAATTGCATGCAATTGAAATACTCATTCTATCCGCTTATTCAGCAGTTATTGAACATGCAACTATCGGAAAAAATATCCATTCGCCAATACCACGCTAACAACTTTGGAAAATAATCTACGATTCGGCGATTTCGTAATAATTGTGATAAGTCCAGTCGCTCAAGAGCGATAATTTCACTGCAACTATCTCTCGGCGATAATCAATTGAGTGACTAAAAAACAGGGGCGTAGGAACTTCTTTTTTTCAAGGGGGGCTGAATTTCTTTTTCAATATATATATTGTTATACAATATAAAATAGTACGGAGTTGCGAGCTATTAAACAATTAAAAAACAATCACTGCTTTAATTTTTTACAAACAAGTGCTTAACTTGTTAAATGTTTTAACTTGTATCCGTTTTTGTTTGGACAGCTTTACAACATAAAGTAACCAGGAAAAGGTTAATAGTAATTTCAAATGTCCGTATTGTACGCTAAAATATGAATTTTTTCAGATTTGAGGAATTCGTCTCTATTTAACTTTCTTTAACAAAATCTAATTTTCTAAAAGAAGAAATTTCAGCTATATAAGCTGTTTAGAAAATAGTGCATTAATCTGATGGTTTATAATTTCAAAGGAGGGAATAAATTACGGGAAATACGATTATAATTTATTGAATGTCCACAAATAATATTTTTTTTTATTTAAAAGCGTATTTTTTAGATTATTCTTAAAATTACTCTTTAAAGCTTTAGCGTTGTAGCTTTCAAAGCAAATTCCCCCCACTTTAAAACACGTTTAGAATAAATAAGGGACGCTTCCTTTCGAATGCCTATTTGTAGGAATTCTCTATTTATACAATTTGTTTTTTTAAGTATTTAAAAAAAAAAAATAGTATAATATTAGGGGGGGGGGGTGAGTCCCTAAAATAATTCCTGGTGGGGCTCGAGCACCCCAACCCCAACCCCCCTACTTCCTACGCCTATGCTAAAAAACTCCCGCCACAACTGCCCGGTGATTATTTCAATTGCATTCGTCTCAAGACTGCCACGTTTCAGATTTAGAAATCGTCAAAGTAAAGATGAGAAATCGCCAAATTCGTATTATCACAATCCATACAAAATCGCCAAATTGTCGATTATTTGCAAACTTAACGCGGTATCGAGCGAAATGTTATTTTTCCGATAGTTGTATATCCGATAATTACTGAGTGAGCGGATAGAATTTGAGTTTTTAAATTGCATGCAACTAAACCGTTCAGTTGCATTTCTAATAGTTGCCAGTGCGAGGCTAGCCAATACGATTTTATTTGGCGATTTTTTATCTTTATTTTAGCGTTTTCGAAATCTGAAACGTGGCATCCTTGAGTCGAATGCAATTAAAAAAAGTCGCCGGGCAGTTGCTGAGTGACTTTTATCGGCGATAATAAACTGAATGACTTTTTAGTCACTCAGTTTATTATCGCCGAGCGATAGATGCAGTGCAATTATCGTTTGTGTGCGGCCGGCCTAGCCTAATAATTAATATGAAATGTTACTAGGCATTTTTTTGTAATTTTATTTTCAATGCATACTAAAAGCCTATTCGATATTCGAAATGAAGAAAACACAGACATCACCCTGTACAGATGACGATTCACAAACCAATCAGTCAATGTCACAAACAAAACCCACTTCCATTTCAAGCTCTTTAACCTTGCTGACCGTTCCAAAGACACCGATGATGGCATTTTCTTTTTTGCGAATTTATATGAAGCATTAACCTTCCACCTGTTGATAGAATGCTCATCCGTTCGCCTCAACTGTCAATTGCCCAGAAGGTGCAGTTCACCGTGTCACCTGTTGGGGCTCGATTTGCATGGGATTAACTCAGAGGTTACTCCGGTGTTTACGCTTCGTAGGAATTCCTGCGTTTAAAAATGAAAATAAAGTCCGGTATACAAGGGATAATTATTTGCTGCCTGTGAGCTGATAACGAAGCCGATAACGTTTTTCGAAATAACACGTCAACGGCGATATCCGACTTGCTTTCTTTTAAGCACAGGCCTTCGAGAATGGATCCTTCATAGTAGAGAAAACATAATGTTATAATCTCGCTAACATCAAAGTGAGGCCAACATGTATGGCCTCAAACACGTGGTTAATGACGTCATACCATTCATAAATTTTTACTGTTACACATTTCAAAATTCATGAGCCAATCGCGAGTATTTTTTAATTAATAATTTTGAAAAGAAGTCAAGGATCTGAGGCCATTTTGTCTGAGATGTTGATTTCACGATTATGACGTCATATTCGCTCTACTACAGTCCATTCATGCTCGAAGGCACAGACAGTGAACGCGTTAGCACGTCGACTGCTGCATTAAAAATAGGTGAAGTGGCTGTGGGGCCACTTTACTTTTTAATGCATATTATAAAATATTTCTATATTAGAAAAAAAATCCTATAGTTAAATTTCCCCTTCGGATCCGCTATGTGGACAACACATTTGCCCTTTTAAACAACTGTAACGGAGAAGTTGAAAGGATTCTCCTCTTTATTAAATTCAATTGATCATAATATACAATTCACTGCCGAACCCGAATCCAATAATACTTTCCGTTTTCTTGATGTTTTAATTACCCGGAAATATGACTAGTAGCGGTGATTCGGGGTGGAAAGGGGGGGGGGGGGGCGGTTGCCCCCGCACTTTTTTCGGATATTGCCCAGCATTTTTTTCGGAAGTTGTCCCTCACTATTTTAGTATAGCACTTTTTAAAAATAAAATTGAAGTCAATTGTTTTACTGCATTGCTAAAACCAGGAAAAATTTCGTAACCCAACTACCCCTCCCCACCCACTACTACAGACGATAAACGCATTTACTGAACAAGTTAATGTGTCCATCGGCCATCCCAAATACTTAAACAAGGCTAGGCTGTCATTTGAAGTGTCATGTCTCTCTGTAGCTAGTGTTTAAATAGCTACTGAAAGGAAAAACACGATTTTTTAAACCTATTGTGAAAACGTTTTGCTACATATACATATATTTATTAATTTTTCAGCTATCCGATTTACAATATTGAAGTAAATGAACAGTTCAGTTGTTCTCTCTCTAGATAATATACATATTATTTTTTTTATAAATATTTGTAATATATTTTTATTATCGGAAATGGAACATAATTATTATTTTTTTGAAAAAATGTTTCAAGGTCTTCCGAGTCCAATTTTTTAAAGTCTTTCAACTCTATTTGCCCCCTACCTCCCATTTGAAGGTTCCCCCTCACTTTTAGCACCCAATCGCCGCCACTGAATAAGACCATTTGTCCACCACCGCATACAGAAAACCCTTCGCTGTTTCTTTGTCACTCATTTTAAGCTCTTACCACCCTATACAACAAAAAATGACTGTTTCTTACACTTTTGTTAACCGTGCTTTAAACATCTGTTCTACATCATATTTACTCCAGACTGAACTAGTAAATTCGACATAAGTTCTATTTTTTTTATCACCTACCAATAAGATCACCTTCACACAGCTTAAAGACCCTATTGATGACCTTAATAACTGTTGCATATATAGTATCTCAAGTTAATGTGACATGTCATACATACATCGGTCAATCAAAAAGAGCATTAAGATTTCGCATTAAGGAGCACCAAGAACATACCGTAAAGTGGGGCAACTTCGTGCCAAGGTTACAACATTGTGCTACACACGGTTTCCGGACTTCAATGCGTTCTAGCGGTAATATAAATGCAACTAGAGATTTGGAAAAAATCCTGTAGTTAGCGATGCTGATGTTGAATCTAAACGAGCATGTAATAACCTGGTCAGTTATCAGTTGTGGTTTCAAGAAAATATTGTTTGTGATCACAGTGTTTGAAGGTTTTTCAGATACCAGGAGAGTCTCATCTGGATCTCATATCAGTTGTTTCCCTGGAGATTTGGTAAGTTTCTACATTAATTACTATATTATTATCTACAATATGCTGTATTAAGCAACTCAACATGTTTGTTCGTTCTGTCATAAGCTCACATGTTACCAAAAATGACAACTTTGTGCCACTCAATTTTCTTATTTTTTGAGCTTCTATCCGCTTTTTATTCAATACTTTTTTGCAGATAATGGCCCGTGATGACAGAAAGAAGGTCGGAGGTCACCCTTATCGGGCTTACACTAATGAATACCTTGAAAAGGTGTTAGAGGAAATTACAGAGAAGAGGATTTCAATCCGTAGGGCCCAAGAGAAGTATGGAATTCATCGAAATTCACTTGTATTTATGCTGAAGAAGAGAAAGGATGCTGAATTATCTCCAACTGAAGGTCTGAAGAAACCAGGTAGGCAAACAGTGCTTTCTGCTGAGGAGGAGAAAATAATATCTGCACACATCATTGCTGTTGCTACATATGGTTTTCCAATAAACAAGCTATATCTGCGCCTTATGGTTAAGGCCTACCTAGATCGAATGGGTCGCAAAATACCTATTTTCAACAAAAACATGCCTGATAAAGAATAGGCCAAATCGTATTTAGATAGGCATAAGAAAGACTTGAGGGTAAGGATGCTCCATTCTAGATGAATGGAGGAAAACCCCACGAGGAAGATCGAGTCCCTCTCTTCCAAAAAGTGCGTTTCCCATGATGTTGACAAAATTACTCGACAGACTGCAACCAAATATTGTTAAGAACCTTCTGGGAGGTTTTAAAGGGAGTGGCATCCATCCCTTGGATCGAGAGCATGTTCTTCAAAAGCTGTGCAACAGAGTTTTGGATGTCCATTTTTTAGAATTTAAACTGACATGTAATGTAATTTAATATTATTTTTTGTAATGTAATATTTTGAAAGAATTTATTATTAAAAGTTAAAAAAAAACCTCGTCTTCTTCCATTTCACACACCTCGAAATTGATAAAAAATTTGAAAAAAACATAAAAATGATCAGAACAAATTTTGTTTCCCTGTTCACATAGTAGATGAGCTGAGTATGAAAAAAAACATGGTCAAGATTGCGCCACATTAAGTTTCAATGTGTTTTAGAGACAGAAAAGAGAGTGGCACAAAGTTGTACCCAACCGGGTACAACTTTGTGCCACACAAAACAAATTCCCCCTCCCTTTCTAAAAATAAAACTTTTTTTTCCCACCCATCATTGGATAGCCGAGATGTGTAGGTATGTTGCGTAAAAATTTCAAAGTGATTGGTGCATAACATGATAGATATATTCTGAAAAAACCTCGAAAACTGGCACAAAGTTGCCCCATTTTACGGTACTGTCAAACAAGAAATAAAGAAGTCATTCATTGCTAGGCACTCTTGGGAAAATAATCATGTATTTAATTTTTCTAACCCACATTTAATTTGTAACCTAAATCTCTAGTCGATCTTGAATTCCTGGAGGCGTTTCACATTTTTAGCAATATTTATTCGATTATTAATGTAACCTTTGCTACTCCGGTATTTCCATCTTGTTAGCACACAATAGATCCTCCAACCGATTGAGGTAGTTTTTGTTTTTTAGCGACATTTTAAATTCGGCAATAGCCCAACCGCGGCCGAAGGGAGTCAGGTTTACGATATTCTCAAAGAAGAAAACAATTGTTTATCGCCCAGACAAAAGGTTGCCATGGGCCTAAATTAATTGGAACTTTCCGTTAAATTCTGGGTTTATTTTCATTCTTTCGCGCACACAGACATACGAGATGACCGATGAAATGAGATTTATCTTTAGAAACATTTCTAGATTTCAAGTATTTTTATTGCGTAGTTTTAATGTTGCGAGTAGTGTAATTTGACGGGTTCTAAGCCGAGGAATAATGAGGAATACGAGGTGCTGTGAGGATTTCTGCGGATCTTTGGCGGATCTTGGTGGTGCTGTGCGGATTTTGGTGGTGCTGCTGGCGGATCAGGGCGGATCTCGTCTGTCAAGCCGGGCTGCACCTGGCTCTAAGCCGAGGGGGCGTGGCCTAATGGAGATGACCTCATGAACAACCAATCAGGTGTCAGTAAGTGACGTCACACGCAGGGGGCATGGGAACAGGTGTTGATGACTCATCGCCGCCCATGGGCAAGTCGTCGATGGGCATGTTACATCGTGTCTCAACGTGTATGTACAGGAATGAACCAATCAGAGTCTTGTGTGAAGATGACCTCATGAACAACCAATCAGATGTCAGTAAGTGACGTCACACGCTGTCGGGGGAAGGTTTTACTAGTTCTGCTTGTAACCGCAAGACAACGCTGCATGTAGGGGAACGGACCAATCAGATGCTTGTTTAAGAATGACATCATGAAGAATCAATCAGGTGTCAGTAAGTGATGTCTATGGAGTGTCATGTGACATGAAAGTTGCTTTTTTGTTATTTTGCGTTTTTATTTGGGTATTGGTGGAAATTTGCGACGCACAGCATCTACACATTTTTAATTATAAGCTGTGGGTTGTGACATCATAGGTATAATGTTAGGAATGGTTGGTTGTTGAAAAAACTGTGAGCTGTGAAAGTAATGTGAAAAAACTGTGAAAGTAAATAAAATATGATAGAATTAAACTAATATTCTTATTTTAATATTTATTATATTTTAATATTTATTTATATTTTGATATTTATTTGTATTTTATTATTTATATTTTTACATTTATTTTTAATATTTAATTATATTTTAACTTCTATATTTTATTATTCATTTATATTTTAACTTCTATATTTTATTATTCATTTATATTTTATATATATTTTAATATTTATATATATTTTATTATTCATATATTTCATACATATTTTAATATTTATTTATATTTTATTACTCATTTATATTTTACATATATTTTATTTACGTATACATCTGTGCCAAAAAAAATTAACTCAGTGAGAGCAATTACGTCCCACTAGAGCTGCACAATGAACTTATGTTAAAGGGAATGACAGTAGTGTATATATTTTAACTATGGTTAGTACAAAAGAAAAGAATTTTGCAAGAATGGTTTTAGAAAAATATATTTTATGTGACCAACTCCAGCATATAATTTCGCAATATAACTCTATGAGGAATCATCCTATGGGGGTAAATAACATACCATCGTGTACAGGAAGGTAGACCAGATTAATAAGTAAAGCTTTTTTTACCTTTTGACATGTGTACTAAGGGTATAAAAAATGACAGTCTGGGGTTCTATGAAAATAATGTTTATAACAATATACGTTTAAATTACAATTTATATAACGGAAATCAGTCTCAGTGGATGAAAAAAAAAGTAATTAATATGAAAGCTGATACTTTGAAAAAGAACATTGGGAACCAAAACCTTGTATTACGGTTAATTAAACTTTTTATAAAAGTAATGTGTTCTTTAAATGTTTTTCACATCATACGTAAAATTATTATTTTAAGAGGGAAAATATCATATCGTTATGACTAGAAGGAGGGATCTCACCTTGATCACAATTGGATGCATTAGAATTGCTTACTGTTTAGGAATATGATGTAAAAGTTACTCTATCGCACTGTTTGTTGTGCTGGGCTTGATAAGAGCAGATTTGGGGTTGGTATGTAAGATAATGGATCTATTACTTGTTCTAATACGTGTTGAATAAGGGAATTTGTCTTAGATGTTGCTGTTTTAGGGGTGTTTTATAATTGGTTGTTTGATTGAACGATACAGTGCAGCTATACAAAGGGGTTTATTTATACGCTTGGTACAAGTACACATTTTTTCTTATGTCATAAAATTACACTATAACAAAACGCATAGGTGGATGGTAGAAATGAAGTAGCACCATACAAGGGGAATTATTAGGGCTGGCTGATTAAATTTTCAAAGACTAAGAGGCAACAAGTTCCCATATGAGTACAATTGAGGGTGAATGTGTAGAATTTGGCGACATCAAGTATCCACAAGGGGACAATTTGAGAGGTGTATTCGTAAAATTGGCGACATAAAGTACCCATAGGGAGACGTTTGTAGGCGTATACATAAAATTGGGGTGAAAGCGGGGTTTGTAGTTGTACATTAGACAAGAATAAATGTAAAATGAAAAAGTTTAAGTTTGAAATAAATTATAAAAAGAATAAATGTTAAAAAAAAAAAAGTTAAAATACAATTTAAAAAGCAAAATGTAAAAAAAAAAAAAAAAAAGTTTAAAAAGAAAAATGTAAAAATAAAAAAAAGTTTAAGTGTGAATTAAAAACTAAAAGGTTAAGTAAGAAAAAAAAATAACTAAAAGTGAAAAAAAAAATTTAAAAGTGAAAAAAAATATATATATATTTATATAAAAAATATTTGAAAAAAGTTTAAGTGTGAAATAAATTATAAAACTAATAAATGTAAAATAAAAAGTTTACGTGTGAAATAGATTATAAAAAGTATAAATGTAAAAAAATAAATAAAAAGTTTAAGTGAAAAATATAATGTAAAGATAAAAAAGTTAAAAAACAGTAACTGTAAAATAAAAAAAAAGTTTGTATAAAATGAACTTTTAAAAGAAAAATGAAAAAAAAAGTAAAAACAATATATAAAAAAAAAAGTTTTAAGTGTAAAAATAAAATTAAAAAAAAAAAATTAAAAAAAAAAAAAAAGACAAATGTAAAAAAGAAAAACGTAAAAAAAAATTTAAAATTAAAAAAAAAAAATTTACAAACGAAAAATATGAAAAAAAAAAAGAAACGTTAAAAGAAAATTGCTAAATGTAAAAAAGAAATGTGTTAAATGTAAAAGATTAACCATCATAAGTTTTTTACCCGAATCGACCCAAAGCCATATGGTGTTACGGAACGTACTAGCCCCATATAGGCACAGATGCCCGTGGTGAGTTCTGTGAATGGTCTACCCACTAATCAAACGACAAGTACCACAATTACATTAAATAATTAGCAACAAAAAAAAGCAGGAAATACTACTATAGATATAAAAAATATTAACAAAGTATCGAAAATAGAACCAAAGGTAACTAATAAATCTGTATAGAATGAGTGTCTATAAATGTATAAGAGAAACCAATGTATATATTTCTACTAAAATGTTGACACATATACTAAATTTTTAACAAATTAAGTCAAATATTTGCGAAATAGAGAAAATAATACATACTTTTTAAAATTGTATCAAATAGTCAATGAATGGATAAAAAAAAATATCATGACATGTATTAAAAAAAAAATTAAAATAATGGACTTACGTGTAACACATTAAGTTAAGAAATTTATACTTATCAAAGAAAGTAACGTAAGTCATATAAAAAAAAACCTGTAGTTAAGTACAATTGTTAATTGAATATGCTACAAAATATTGTCAAATTACACCATTTTTAGTGATAGGACAAGCAAACTTGTTAAAATGTCATATAATTATCAAAAATATTATACAAAGTACGAATTTAAAAAAAAAAAGTAAATGCAAAAAGAAAAAAAAGTTTAAGTGTAAAATAAAATGTAAAAAAAATAAATGTAAAAAATATAAAAAAAGTTTAATAAAAAAAAAGTTAAAAAATAATAAAAAAAAAATTTAAGTGTAAAATACAATTTAAAAAAAAAAATGTAAAAAGAAAAAAGTTTAATAAAAATTACATGTAAAAAGAAAAAAGTAAAAAAAAAAAAGAAAAGAAAAAAAGTTAAAAAAGAAAAAAAAAAGTTAAAAAAGAAATAAAAAGTTAAAAAAGAAAAAAAGTTACAAAAGAAAAAAAAAGTTTAAAAAGAAAAAAAAAAGTTTAAAAAGAAAAAAAAGTTTAAAAAGAAAAAAAAATTAAAAAAGAAAAAAAAATTAAAAAAGAAAAAAAAAATTTAAAAAAAAGAAAAAAAATTTTAAAAAAAAAAAAGTTAAAAAAGAAAAAAAAAGTTTAAAAAAAATAGTTAAAGTGTAAAATACAATTTAAAAAAAAAAAATGAAAACATAAAAAATTAAAAAAAAAAAATGTAAGTGTAAAATTACATTTTAAAAGAAAATGTGAAAATAGAAAAAAAAATAAAAAGAAAATTGCTAAAAGTAAAAAAAAAAATAAAGGTGTAAAATGTTAAATAAAAAGACCTTAAGTGTAAAAAATAGAAGAAAAAAGTTTAAGTGTAAAATATTACTCATCATAAGCTTTTTACTCGTATCCACCCAAAGTTATATGGCGTTACGGAGCGTACTAGCCCCATATAGGCGCAGATTCCTTGGTGAGTTCTGTGAATGGTCTACCCACTAATCAAACGATAAGTACAATAATTATATTAAAATATTAGCAAAAAAAAGCAGAAAATACTAATATAGATATAAAAAATATTATCAAAGTATAGAAAATAGAACCAAGAATAACTAATAAATCTGTATACAATGGGTGTCTATAAATGTATAAGAGAAACCAATGTTTATATCTCTACTAAAATGTTGACACATATACTAAATGTTTAATAAATTAACTCATATATTTGCGAAATAGAAAAAATGGTACATACCAATAGTGTACTTGACATTTTATCCTTAGCAGCACACTATTGGTTTTATTTTTTGAGGCAAGATTGCTGTTAATCTCCGTAAGTTTTCATGTGTCGTAGGGTGCTGAAGGTCATTTTGATCTGTTGGGCATGTACTATTGGTAATATTTTAACATATTAAGTAATATTTTTCTTACTTTGTATAATATATTTGATAATTATATGACATTTTAACAGTAATGTGAAGTATTTTATGATAATTATACACATTTGCCCCTATGTTAGTTTCTAAAACTGCGTTATCGTAATCTTTAAAGACAAAGTGTTTGGTTGTTAAATCACTACCATGGAATAACTTGGCAATATTTTGTAGCATATTCAATTAACAATTATACTTAATTACAGTTTTTTTTTTTATAATAACTTATGTTAATTTCTTTGGTAAATATAAATTTTTTAACTTAAACTGTCACGCGTAAGTCCATTATTTTAATACATGTCATGATTTTTTTTATCCATTTATAGATACAATTAAAAATTATATATACAATTTTTTTTTTATCCATTCATAGACTATTTGATACAATTTTAAAAAGTATGTACCATTTTTTCTATTTCGCAAATATATGAGTTAATTTATTAAACATTTAGTATATGTGTCAACATTTTAGTAGAGATATAAACATTGGTTTCTCTTATACATTTATAGACACCCATTGTATACAGATTTATTAGTTATTCTTGGTTCTATTTTCTATACTTTGATAATATTTTTTATATCTATATTAGTATTTTCTGCTTTTTTTTGCTAATATTTTAATATAATTATTGTACTTATCGTTTGATTAGTGGGTAGACCATTCACAGAACTCACCAAGGAATCTGCGCCTATATGGGGCTAGTACGCTCCGTAACGCCATATAACTTTGGGTGGATACGAGTAAAAAGCTTATGATGAGTAATATTTTACACTTAAACTTTTTTCTTCTATTTTTTACACTTAAGGTCTTTTTATTTAACATTTTACACCTTTATTTTTTTTTTTACTTTTAGCAATTTTCTTTTTATTTTTTTTTCTATTTTCACATTTTCTTTTAAAATGTAATTTTACACTTACATTTTTTTTTTTTAATTTTTTATGTTTTCATTTTTTTTTTTTAAATTGTATTTTACACTTTAACTATTTTTTTTAAACTTTTTTTTTCTTTTTTAACTTTTTTTTTTTTAAAATTTTTTTTCTTTTTTTTAAATTTTTTTTTTCTTTTTTAATTTTTTTTTCTTTTTTAATTTTTTTTTCTTTTTAAACTTTTTTTTCTTTTTAAACTTTTTTTTTTCTTTTTAAACTTTTTTTTTCTTTTGTAACTTTTTTTCTTTTTTAACTTTTTATTTCTTTTTTAACTTTTTTTTTTCTTTTTTAACTTTTTTTCTTTTATTTTTTTTTTTACTTTTTTCTTTTTACATGTAATTTTTATTAAACTTTTTTCTTTTTACATTTTTTTTTTTAAATTGTATTTTACACTTAAATTTTTTTTTTATTATTTTTTAACTTTTTTTTTATTAAACTTTTTTTATATTTTTTACATTTATTTTTTTTACATTTTATTTTACACTTAAACTTTTTTTTCTTTTTGCATTTACTTTTTTTTTTTAAATTCGTACTTTGTATAATATTTTTGATAATTATATGACATTTTAACAAGTTTGCTTGTCCTATCACTAAAAATGGTGTAATTTGACAATATTTTGTAGCATATTCAATTAACAATTGTACTTAACTACAGGTTTTTTTTTTATATGACTTACGTTACTTTCTTTGATAAGTATAAATTTCTTAACTTAATGTGTTACACGTAAGTCCATTATTTTAATTTTTTTTTTAATACATGTCATGATATTTTTTTTTATCCATTCATTGACTATTTGATACAATTTTAAAAAGTATGTATTATTTTCTCTATTTCGCAAATATTTGACTTAATTTGTTAAAAATTTAGTATATGTGTCAACATTTTAGTAGAAATATATACATTGGTTTCTCTTATACATTTATAGACACTCATTCTATACAGATTTATTAGTTACCTTTGGTTCTATTTTCGATACTTTGTTAATATTTTTTATATCTATAGTAGTATTTCCTGCTTTTTTTTGTTGCTAATTATTTAATGTAATTGTGGTACTTGTCGTTTGATTAGTGGGTAGACCATTCACAGAACTCACCACGGGCATCTGTGCCTATATGGGGCTAGTACGTTCCGTAACACCATATGGCTTTGGGTCGATTCGGGTAAAAAACTTATGATGGTTAATCTTTTACATTTAACACATTTCTTTTTTACATTTAGCAATTTTCTTTTAACGTTTCTTTTTTTTTTTCATATTTTTCGTTTGTAAATTTTTTTTTTTAAATTTTAAATTTTTTTTTACGTTTTTCTTTTTTACATTTGTCTTTTTTTTTTTTTTTAATTTTTTTTTTTTAATTTTATTTTTACACTTAAAACTTTTTTTTTTATATATTGTTTTTACTTTTTTTTTCATTTTTCTTTTAAAAGTTCATTTTATACAAACTTTTTTTTTATTTTACAGTTACTGTTTTTTAACTTTTTTATCTTTACATTATATTTTTCACTTAAACTTTTTATTTATTTTTTTACATTTATACTTTTTATAATCTATTTCACACGTAAACTTTTTATTTTACATTTATTAGTTTTATAATTTATTTCACACTTAAACTTTTTTCAAATATTTTTTATATAAATATATATATATTTTTTTTCACTTTTAAATTTTTTTTTTCACTTTTAGTTATTTTTTTTTCTTACTTAACCTTTTAGTTTTTAATTCACACTTAAACTTTTTTTTATTTTTACATTTTTCTTTTTAAACTTTTTTTTTTTTTTTTTTACATTTTGCTTTTTAAATTGTATTTTAACTTTTTTTTTTTTAACATTTATTCTTTTTATAATTTATTTCAAACTTAAACTTTTTCATTTTACATTTATTCTTGTCTAATGTACAACTACAAACCCCGCTTTCACCCCAATTTTATGTATACGCCTACAAACGTCTCCCTATGGGTACTTTATGTCGCCAATTTTACGAATACACCTCTCAAATTGTCCCCTTGTGGATACTTGATGTCGCCAAATTCTACACATTCACCCTCAATTGTACTCATATGGGAACTTGTTGCCTCTTAGTCTTTGAAAATTTAATCAGCCAGCCCTAATAATTCCCCTTGTATGGTGCTACTTCATTTCTACCATCCACCTATGCGTTTTGTTATAGTGTAATTTTATGACATAAGAAAAAATGTGTACTTGTACCAAGCGTATAAATAAACCCCTTTGTATAGCTGCACTGTATCGTTCAATCAAACAACCAATTATAAAACACCCCTAAAACAGCAACATCTAAGACAAATTCCCTTATTCAACACGTATTAGAACAAGTAATAGATCCATTATCTTACATACCAACCCCAAATCTGCTCTTATCAAGCCCAGCACAACAAACAGTGCGATAGAGTAACTTTTACATCATATTCCTAAACAGTAAGCAATTCTAATGCATCCAATTGTGATCAAGGTGAGATCCCTCCTTCTAGTCATAACGATATGATATTTTCCCTCTTAAAATAATAATTTTACGTATGATGTGAAAAACATTTAAAGAACACATTACTTTTATAAAAAGTTTAATTAACCGTAATACAAGGTTTTGGTTCCCAATGTTCTTTTTCAAAGTATCAGCTTTCATATTAATTACTTTTTTTTTCATCCACTGAGACTGATTTCCGTTATATAAATTGTAATTTAAACGTATATTGTTATAAACATTATTTTCATAGAACCCCAGACTGTCATTTTTTATACCCTTAGTACACATGTCAAAAGGTAAAAAAAGCTTTACTTATTAATCTGGTCTACCTTCCTGTACACGATGGTATGTTATTTACCCCCATAGGATGATTCCTCATAGAGTTATATTGCGAAATTATATGCTGGAGTTGGTCACATAAAATATATTTTTCTAAAACCATTCTTGCAAAATTCTTTTCTTTTGTACTAACCATAGTTAAAATATATACACTACTGTCATTCCCTTTAACATAAGTTCATTGTGCAGCTCTAGTGGGACGTAATTGCTCTCACTGAGTTAATTTTTTTTGGCACAGATGTATACGTAAATAAAATATATGTAAAATATAAATGAGTAATAAAATATAAATAAATATTAAAATATGTATGAAATATATGAATAATAAAATATATATAAATATTAAAATATATATAAAATATAAATGAATAATAAAATATAGAAGTTAAAATATAAATGAATAATAAAATATAGAAGTTAAAATATAATTAAATATTAAAAATAAATGTAAAAATATAAATAATAAAATACAAATAAATATCAAAATATAAATAAATATTAAAATATAATAAATATTAAAATAAGAATATTAGTTTAATTCTATCATATTTTATTTACTTTCACAGTTTTTTCACATTACTTTCACAGCTCACAGTTTTTTCAACAACCAACCATTCCTAACGTTATACCTATGATGTCACAACCCACAGCTTATAATTAAAAATGTGTAGATGCTGTGCGTCGCAAATTTCCACCAATACCCAAATAAAAACGCAAAATAACAAAAAAGCAACTTTCATGTCACATGACACTCCATAGACATCACTTACTGACACCTGATTGATTCTTCATGATGTCATTCTTAAACAAGCATCTGATTGGTCCGTTCCCCTACATGCAGCGTTGTCTTGCGGTTACAAGCAGAACTAGTAAAACCTTCCCCCGACAGCGTGTGACGTCACTTACTGACATCTGATTGGTTGTTCATGAGGTCATCTTCACACAAGACTCTGATTGGTTCATTCCTGTACATACACGTTGAGACACGATGTAACATGCCCATCGACGACTTGCCCATGGGCGGCGATGAGTCATCAACACCTGTTCCCATGCCCCCTGCGTGTGACGTCACTTACTGACACCTGATTGGTTGTTCATGAGGTCATCTCCATTAGGCCACGCCCCCTCGGCTTAGAGCCAGGTGCAGCCCGGCTTGACAGACGAGATCCGCCCTGATCCGCCAGCAGCACCACCAAAATCCGCACAGCACCACCAAGATCCGCCAAAGATCCGCAGAAATCCTCACAGCACCTCGTATTCCTCATTATTCCTCGGCTTAGAACCCGTCAAATTACACTACTGTTGCGTTTGTATTTTAATTATATTTTTATAGATAATATGAAAATAAATAAATACTAATTTACATTTGATAGCGAACATCCGATTCCATGGACAAAGTTATTTAAGGGAGACCCGAGCCCCAAATCCTAATTTCTTTATTAATGAATTCAGAAATACCATTTTTTTTTATATTATTAGAACATCTTTTTCTAAACATTAATCAAAAACAAAAATATACTTAAAAAATTTATTTTTGTTATTTTTTGAATTTTTTTAGCTTAAAAGGGCTTTTTTTTTAAAAACACTACTCCTCTTTCAAATTTTAATGTTTTAAATTTTTTTAATTGATTAAATAACGTCAAAATGCACACTGCAAACGTATGAATAGACTTTTGCAGATATGTGTTTTAATTGTCTTCAAAAAATTATTTTAAGTTCAAAACCCAAAAAATATTCAAATTTTTAAGTTTAATAATTTGTAAAAAAATAATTTATAACTTAATTTAAAAAAGCTATACATACGTTTATAAAACAAATATTAGAGCTTCAATAACTATTAACAGTTAAGTTTTAAGTTAATTATTTACAAAGGCTTAGCATTTTAAACGTGACCAAAATTTAAAAAAATAATATTTTGAGTAAATGACGATTGTTGCAGACGAAAAGTATGCAGAAAGATGATAAATGGTATGTAAACATCTAAAATAACATATGTTCTGTTTCTTTTACTGTTTTGAAATTTTATACACACCTTCTTAAGTACGTTTAGCATCGTTTTATGAAGAAAAAAGTTTTAGCAATTTTTCCGGAATTTGGGGCTCGGGACTCCCTTAAAATCCACTTTTTTTGGACTCGCGACATCATGAAACGTCTAGGAACACTAAAACATCGACACCGATAATGACACGAAATCTATACCTTCATTTCTCCAAATTTTACATTAGAGTGAAGAAAACTAACAATATTACAGCTTGCCCACTCTCTCTAACTGCCCAACGCATCACCTGTTGGCGCACATCCCTCTCTCCCAACACCTGCTCTTCCGCATCTTTAAGGGATGCGGGATCCATCCTCCCCTCTACCCCACACTCTGCGCATGCGCATTCCTAATCTCCCCTCGTGGGTGCGCAAAGGGGTGTTCCGAAGGGGGGGAAAGGATCATTTACCGGAGAGAACTGCCAGACGACGGATAGTAGTTGTGGGGTGGTCGAAGCCAAACGATCGTGTCCTCGCATCGTTTCTCGGAATCGTTTGGTCGTGACAAGTGCTCTTGTGGACTGTCGAGGAGAGTTGAGATGTCGAGAAGGAAACAGGCGAAACCGCGGTCCCTCAAAAGTAAGTCGTCTGAATGAAATGTCGTTTGGAGGGATGGGTTTGTTTATGTTTTTGTTTATACGGGGGAGGGGTGTAGCTGTTCACATTCTTAAGAGAAACGAATATTTGTATTTGTTAAATCTGTGTGAGAAACGTTACAGTAGTTTGTACGTAGAGAAGTTTTTTGTACGTTTTATCGTAATGTTGTACGTATATATGTGGTATATTTCCTTTGTACGTTTTCGTAGTTTTTTTTTACCAACATCAAGCAAAATTTACGATTGTGAAAAATTGTTTTTCTTGTTTGGAATTTTAAAATAATTATTCTATGCATGTTTTGTTGTATATATTTTATTTTTAAAAACATATTTTATGTGAAAGAGATAGATCGTAGGTTGCCATTAAATTTAAAAACTATTTTAAAATAAAGTATTTTTAACAATTTAAAAATTAAGCTCATTGCTGAAAACACTGTTTGGTAAGTGTTTTCAAATAACGTCGCAATAGAGCTGGATTAATGCGCAATAAGCTATTGGCGACGGTTCGGGATCTATCTCAAAGGAATGACCCAGCAACATTGCCATATAATTTTGTCTGTGCAGGTCCAGTGCGGCGTTTTCTATTGACTTTTACGTGGAATTTTGATGAACGTATTACACACCTGTACTTGGCCGGCAGCAAACGTCGCACTAGAGTTGAACACTTGGCTATTGGCGACGGTTCTGCATTTATCTCGAAGGAAAGACCCTGTAACACTGGCACATCATTTTGAACCACCGCCAGATGACTAGGAAAACACCTAAATTGATACCGTACGCAAATTAAATAGGCGTGATGACATTGGATCACGAAGGATTTAACGTGCTGCAGTCCCCTTTACACAGCGGATTATGCTTGGTAGGCGAAAGGAACGAATCTGACAAACCTCCGAGTACCAGATCGCTACACATATTAGAAATCGAACCTGCTCCCACACAGGTGCTGAATACGACGCTCACACCTGTCGGCCCTGCATCGGCCTCAGATAAACTAGAGATCTCAGGGAATAATATCAATGCCTTAAGCGAAAGTGAGCTAAAAAGTTAAAACAAAACAAATCCCACAGTTTGTTAGCAATATGGAGCATACTAAAATTGAAACCTTAATGCTATAGGGTTAAATAATATAAGTTATAGTCTGATTTTTTTATAGACCTTGGCTTTAATATAAGTATAAATAAAGGAAATTATTGATTATTTAAATTATTTTCTTGCTATTTTACCAAATAATCTGTTGGTAATTTGAATAACCCGTTGGCGTTCACATTATTTTTGCAATTGTAAACTTTCTATGTTTGTATATTTAATTATTTTTTCTATTTTAAATTATTATTATTTTTTAATTTTAAAGAGTCTCACTAAAAGGGGAGTAAAATCTCACTGTACTGTAAGGCGGAAAGTTCCAATTGCGGCCCATGGCAACCTTTTGTCTGGGCAATAAACAATTGTGTTCTTCTTTGAGAATATGGTAACCCGGATCTCTTCGGCCGCAATTGGGCTATTGCCCTGTAAGGTTTCGGTTTGCGAATACTTTGCATTTGCACCTGCTTGCGTCTTCGGTAAACTCTAGATTTCTTAGCAATTGAATTCTTGGTAAAGTTTTGTTCGTCTTAAACTTCCCATTCAACCTGATTAAGTTTACTACGCCTAAATGTATATCAATACGTAAATGTACAATTACTTAAGTTCACACTTCATAATGTCTTCAGGTCTCCGTGGCCGAGTGGATTGGGACGTCAGCTGGGAATCCAAGGGGGTCTCCGGTTCGAGCCTTTGCGCGGACTAGACTAAAGAATAGTAAAAAGTAGTGATGTTGCGATCGGAGGGTTGCCAACTTCGCTACGAAAATACTAGAATGTCGTCCAGAACATCGACACAAATTAACGGCGTGTATACGGGAATGGTGCACGATAAATCTGATCGGTGTCCAAAGTCCCGACGTGTATTTAAGGCCTTGGATGCCAGCTCAGGTGTTTCCTCGTCATCTGACCATGGTTCAAAAATACGAGGCCTCGTTCCCGGGTCTTTCCTTCGAGATAGACCCCGAACTGTCGCCAATAGACCACTGTGCAGCTGTAGTGCGACGTTAATTAACCAAACCAATCAAAATGTCTTCTCTGAAATACAGCATGTTTGTGTTTTAGTAACTGGTGAAAATCATAACTATTCTTGTGTTTGTAGGAGAGGACTTGCAATCTGTCGTGTTCGAGGACGAAAGCACTCAGGATACTCTAACATTTTCGGATAACAAGATTTCGGCACTCTCTCCCGAGTCTCCGACGGAAGTATTCGAAACATCGAGTGTGGGTGAGTGATTACTCTTCAACATCTATTTCTGTAACTTATTTGTACGCTCTTATCTCGAAAATCAGTGAGCCGATTTCGATGAGATTGCACCCACAGTTTAAACACCAATTAGTAAATATAAAACCTTTTTTAAGTGTTTAAGACCAGCTTAAGTTTTTGACGTGAAACACCTTTAAAATCAATTAAATCAGGAAAGAAACATCATGCTAAGCTGCTAACAAATCCATACCAACTCTGTAGCAAATTGCACGATTGACAAAAGTCTCGTGACACAAGTCTTGTTTGATTGGAAATGATGTGCCTGTGATTGTATATGTTACCGTTAAAGTATATAATGCAGTTATTTCATAAAATACCTAGTTATTCCATGAAATAACTGATCGTGTCCGTTAAAGTGTGTAATATGTTATTAATTTGACACTTTAACTAGTTATTCTATGAAATAACTAGGTATTCTATAAATTAACTAATGAGAGACAGTTAAAGTGTAAAATAAACAATTTATCTAAAATGAAATTAAACTAATGATAGACAATTAAAATGATAAAGAAGCAATTTATCTAATTTATGCAGCGTATAAATGCTATTTATGGAAACGTACCATAAAATCATTTGTTACAACAAGGATTACTAAAATGACACTTGGAATTATAAAGAACATTATTTCTAAAACAAAAACATTTTTTGACAGTCCAACTCTAGCTGCGCAACCAAACATAGCCTCGTTGGGGGACCTTTTAATACCAGAATGGAACGCTATGTTCTTCATAAACTGGATAAATTTTAACCCATTACTCCACGCAGTTGACTGGTTGTCTTGCATCTAAGTCGTCAACATATTTTCTATGTCCTGATTGGCTCTCTCAACACTGCTTTGGCTTTGGCTATGTCTTGGTTTGCCATACACGATCTTAAGCTCTGGCCAAGTTACTTTTAAGTCATCAATAAGTTTGTTACAAAATTATCTTCCATTGTCCGACTGCAATATACATGGGGCTCCAAACAACAGGAATATATCAAGCAACTGTCCTGCAACTTCTTCTGCTATCTTTGTTTGAAGAGGTCTTAAAACCACGAACTTTGTAAGGTGATCTTGATAAAAAGATATATGATATAGATTCTTTTACACTTTAACGGGCTGCAGATCGTTATTCTATGAAATAACTAGTTAAACCATGAAATACAAGAGAGTTTTACACTTTAACGGACACGATCAGTTATTTCATGGAATAACTAGGTATTCTATGAAATAACGGATTTCATACATTAACGGTAACATATATATTTTTATTAAAGGAAAATCTGTGCGAGTCGTGGATGGTTTTCCGCAGAATCTGACTGAATGCTTGTTTATCTTTATTCCGTTGGCAAGGTTTCTATTGGAGATTTATGGTTATGGGTAGTTGAATCAGCAATTGTAGAAAGGGAATATGTTCTATATAAAGCTATGGAACATATCCTATTTTTACTAATGCCGGTTCAGTTGTGGTTATTCCTGTTGGGTTAATACAAAAACTTGTCTCTTGTGAAGGAGATGGCATATAATTCCTACTTAAATTATTTCTAGTTTAATTTATATTTAGCCTAGATATGCTATGTGTATATTCATGATGTTTGCGTTAATCCTTTCCGCTCCAAGACAATAATTGCCATTTGCGTTCTTTCTATGGAACAGTTATTCCTCGTTATGTTCCAGTTTTAAAAAAGAAGTGGTTCTCATTTATTTAAACGAACTGGAAACCAAAAGAACGGGTTGTTATATTATTCCCTAAGAGGAATAGTTCAGTGCAAAGTTGGTTGAGAAGAAATATATATGTTCAGTATAATACATATAATCAAAATCTACTCGTCAAAAGCAGTTTCTTTTTGCGATTATGTTTCCAGAACAACAACTTTTCACATCAACTGTTAGCTGGTTTTTTTAAACAACTGGATCCATTTGTATTCAAAGCACCTGTCAAAAACATGAATTTAAACGTAATTTTAAATTTAATGTTGACCGAAAAATATAGTTGTCTGCACTTGTTAAATTAAAATATATAAAAGTTCACAAGAATTCTTAAAAAATATATTTTTCTACTATTTTTCAATAGCAATATTTTCCATTACCATTAAACTTCCATGTTTTATATCACGGCAAGGCATTTTTAAAACTAAGATTTTTGTAACTAAGATTTTGTTAGATGTATCTAAAAATACAAACACTAATGACCAACGGCAAAGCCCGGAAGGGTCAATCTCCAAAGCTAATCTATAGTTTTTTTTTAAACTATCTACTCCTGACGAATTAACTACCTCTTAAGACAAACTATTCCATTTATCTATTACTCTATTATAAAAATAATGTTTTTTACCTCCCCAATTAAGTTGTGATTTGTATAACTTGTAACCATGAACTCCGGTTCCATTGGCTGTATTAAATATTAGGCCTTCAGCATCACCCTATTTGACAAATTTAAATAGTTGAATAAGGTACTCTTTACTCCGTCTCTCCTCGAGTGTTCTAAGTTTGACTTCATAGTTTATTCCAGAAGTATTCTGAACCAATTTAGTAGCCCTATATTGAACCCGTTTTAACACATTGATGGGATATTTGATAATATGTAATATACAAATGTGTTGTGTGTTGCGCTTGGCGAAAACATGACTGAAGAGTACAGGGGAATAACTATGACGATCCGGTTTTAAACATAACGCAAATAAAGTTTCATGTCTCATACAACATTCTAATCTATTTACATTTTTTGGATTATAATCATACCTTTTTTACAACTTTGTACAATAAATGTATATGTTTCGATGTTCCTAACATAAAACGTTGCAACCGCGACTTCAAAACAAAACAAAAAAGGGGACCCTTATTTTTCACCCTCTAGATTCTTTAGCTTATTCCGTGGAAAAAGGTTTTAATAAAGGGAAATTTTATTCTATACTCAAAATATAATTCTTTTGGAAGGCAACGTGAGTGTTTATTGTTATACAAAAAAAGTCACGACGATGCGACTTAATACTAGTTAATAGTTTACTGTATGCTTCAGCCAAAAAATATCATATTCATCGAACGTTGTGTGATTAAAGAAATTTAAATTAAAAGAACTGCTATTTCAAGAACCGAATAAAGAGACGGAAGAAATGAGAAATATAATATGCAACAAATTTGCACCATTAAACATTATTTTCCGCCAGAAGAAGACAGTGTATCAGTTTAAGTTGCAAAAACTAATATGCTTTTATTATATTCTTACTAAAAAAGCTAATTCACAGCGAAAAGACAGAATTCTTTTGTATCCAAATTACAATGTATAAAGACCCAAAATGAACTGCCGCATCCAAAAGCCAAATTCCCAAAACGGTTTGGTCCCTGGGCACGGCCTGCTCTCGAAAACAAATATCATATTCATTAGTAAACCCGATTCAAAAATTCGAGCTTACCGTTATTTCCTAATCAGTTTTTTAACAATCATTTAGTGAAAAGAAGAGATCAAAAAACCTCCTTCTCAGACGATTGTTAATATGCATACAAAATCAGGGGGAAAAAAATGGCAACAAGTCCCGATGGAAATTCATTTTCCCGCTGTCATCTGAATCCTTATCAGAATAATATATTCCAAAAGATTCTTTAAAAGGCGGCGCCATTTTTTTTTTTTTAATACCGTGAATTCGGAAATAATTACCTCAGGGAATAGAACGCCGCTGGTGTTTTGAAAATCCCATTTTTTTTTCTGTTCTTATTTCAGCAGCGAGACTTCAAAAGCAGTATATATATACCCAAAGGTGAACTAGTTAAAATCTTATTTTTAAATGAACGTAAACTTTGGAATAATCTCGGATTCGCAAGAGATTGAGCAGTGGAATAATACAAAAATAATAAATACGCTTTTATATCCGCCGTTTCCCGCCATTTTTTTTTATTATTATTCGAACGTTCTACTAAGCTTTCATTTAGTCTCCAGACTAAAAGTAGTATTTAGAAAAGCCGCAGATAAAAAGATGAAAAATACCGCGAAAGCCCAACATTTAAACCTCCTAATATTTCAAATCTCCCCGGGGTTTAGAACGAATTTTCAGTTGCGGAAGCCATTTTTTTTTTGTTTTCCAGATCTTCTTACACGCTGACTTGTGTTGTAACTACTATTCTTTGCAATTTTCGGGGAATTAATGAATGTTTTCGTGTTGCTCTTATGGTGTTTTTTGAATGTTTCATAATTAGTAAGTTATCCTTTGTCAGTTTTAATATCTCAGTGTGGTATGAGCTTCGCGAAATTACATAAAAAGTTTGCGTTTGAGAATTGAAGTACTCTTTTTTCGGCGAAATCTTGTTACAAGTTGTTGATGTTTTTATATCGGAATGATTAATTTTGTAGAAATTGTTTTGACGTAAAAGGCCAGTTATAAAAGAGAGGGTTCGTGAAATATTTCATTGTGTTTTTGCCGTGTGTGACGATTAGAGCGAGGGAATTGAATTAATTTCAAAAGAAAGTACAAAGGAATGCTTGCTTTGTTGTTCGGTAACGTCATTTGACTGTTTGAGTTCGTCAAGTATCAAAATATTTGAATCCATAGAGTTTCAGATTAACAGAAAAATTTATTTTTAAGTCGCTATTTGTACTCTTTTGTAACAATATTTTTTATCAAAGTGATCCCTGATAGGCTTAGTGGAGAAACTCACTAAGTAACGTTTTCATGTATTTGTTGGTAATATGCTTAAAAACTAGAGTGTGGCTGTGTCGGAGAATGGCCAAAAGTGGTTTATAGAGGAAAAAAAATCCTAATTTTATATAAGGATTGATCGTCCACAAAGAGCGGTTTGATTCCAATAGCATGCGTAGGGATTTGGTAATCACAGGATTGTCAGAATCGTTCATTTCGCGCTCCAAAAAATATCAACCCTGTAGAGGGGACTGGTGCACGTTAAATTCGTCGTTATTCAATGTTCCGACGCCTGTTCAGGTTGCGTCAGATTCCAGTTCAAGTTTGGTCATTGTCATCTAACTATAGTTACACATTACGAATCAATGTTCCTGGGTCTTTCCATCGAGATAAAAATCCCAAATCGTCTACACCAGCCAATGGTGAAGTTTTAATGCGATGTTAATTCTACTAAATATTTCCAACGATTTGTAGATAAACAAGCTGATCAGCCAATTGCTACTTGTCCCCTTCCACACTATTACGTAATATGAGATATTACAAGATTTTACACATGTGCCCATTTTTTTTTTATCAAACTATACAAAATTTTATGTTAATCTTGCCATTTGCCACGGAGTTATAGTATCGGAATGGACCACTTTAAAAGCTATTAATAATGTATCATAAAATTCTATATAGCTGCTTTTAAAAAAGTTTCACATTAAAATGGATTAACTCAGCAATAACATATACTTTGCTTTTTTTTAGTAAAAGTCGACATCTGTTTCATTGTTAGTCAAAGTACAAAACAAATTAAAGTAGGAAAAGTATACGAGTAAATTTTCTATAAAAAAAAAACTTTCCAAATCAATAAAAGAACAGGTGAAAAATAACGTTTTGTTATTTTCTGAATTCCCCAACTCCGAGTTCGTAACTCTTTTTTCAACAACATCAAAATAGTTCGTGCCTCCATTTTTGTTGTTGTCGATCAACGAGACTTTTCGATTGTTGCAAGGAAAGTTCGAATAATGACGCGGGGAACGTGACTTAATATCAATGAAGTTCGTTTATGCGCGGTTAAAAAAAAATGGTTAAATAGAATTGTTCATTTATTGAGTCCCGGTTAAAATGGCTTTAGTCTGATGCCAGTTCAATAATTCTGTTTTGTTTTCTACAGAAGATTGCATTAATACGCACGAGTGTTACTTTTGATTAACTAAATTTATGTTCGATCATTGAACTTTTGATTGAATACTAGCAACCCTCGCTTTGTTAAAGACAGGTTATAGAATATATAATTTACACTGCATAAAGTCATGTGTGAATTTTATTTTTAGTAATAAATGCCCTAAGAAACCACACACAGCATTTTAAAATTCAATATAGTATTTACTATCTGAGGCATAGCTGCTGGTATTTTAACTACCAATTAACAACCTGCTAAATTAAAAACTAAAAAGGGAAAAATAAAATAATCTTTCTAGAAAAAAAGAAAACCGACTTTAAGGAAAATGCGCTAAAAAGTAAAAAATAATTTTTAATTTTACGAATGAGTTGAAAGAATTGAATTATTGAATATCAATTTTATACTTAGTACAACTTTCTGAAGTTGGTGCCAATTTACCAAAATCATACCTAACTTTTGGCGCCAATTTCAAAAAGTTGTGCTAAGTATAAAATTGATATTAAATAATTAAATATTTTCAACTGGTTCGTAAAATTAAAAATTATTTTTTACTTTTTAGCGCATTTTCTTTAAGTCGGTTTTCCTTTATTTTTTAGAAAGATTATTTTATTATAAAGTGATTTTAATAAACCATTGAAAACGTCTTTTTCTACTTCTAGAAGACTATAATAATAGACTAAAGCTCAACTTAAATATTTTTTTAGAAGCATAAATTATTTTATGGTATAAAATTAGGTATAAACAAACCATTAATACCTTAATAAACATAAATGTAACGTTTGAAAAGAGATATTAATTTCCTTCTAACTCAAATGAAAATATATTCTTCTGTGGCTTTTGATATTTTATAAAAAAACAAGAAACTATTCAACCTGAGTATGAAGATAAATATAAATTTAGAATGAACGCGAAACATCATGATAAATTACTTTCTCTAATTATTATTTGCCTTTATACTATTTTTTTAACAACTTAGATGGATTAAAATCACGTATACAAACCGAATAAAAAAAACCTACTCCTTCATTTTCTACTCTCAACCCTTATTTTTTATTTAAAAGAACATTTTTTTTTTCTCTTCTGAAAAAACAAATTCTGCCTTCATTTTCAAGTTTTTTTCTCCCAACAGAACGTCATTATTACGTTTAAAAAAACATAAAAAGCCGCAACTTCAAAAAAAAAGGAACGTCGCATGATGTTTTCTCTCTCCCTCCCCCCCAGTGTCGTTTCATCTTTTCTCCTGTATTTTACCCTTACCTGCTGCGACGCAAGGTGAGCGATTGCCTAGGGATTTTCGCAGGGAAAATTAAACAGACTCGCAGAGAGAAATCCCTGGGGGACGTCGTCGACGGAAAAGGAGCCCAGACTCATCAAGAAATTAAAACGGCGAAGAAATAAATTATTCACGGTGGCAACCCCATGAGAAAAAGAACTCCTACTTCTCCTCCAAATGCCGAAAAAGGGACTTTTGCATGCGTCAAGACAGGCGAAAATCCCCGGCGGAATTCCCTATTTTTCCCCGTCCCTTCTTCTTTCGACGGCCGGGGATAATGCGGAAAATTAAATATGCATACGCGTTGCCAGCGCAGCTTTGGTAATTTCGTTTGCATTTGCGATTGATAATTGAATCTGTTTGCTTTTGTCTGTAATGGAATTAAAACGTATAAAGTTTTGATTGGATTCTTGCAGAAATAAGGTTCAGGGATTTGTGTCTGTCTTGCTCACAGGTGAATTCGAAAATGAATACTCCTATTGCAAAGAAGCGCTTCTTCTTGGCAAACAAGACGAGTCGCGTACTCGGGCTAAATTCTTATTCTCTTTGTGTCATTTAGTTTTACAAATCGATTTAGGAATTGGATGAGAGGCAGCTACAGAAAGAGTGGCGTAAGTCGGGGGACTGGCAACTAATTGCATAATCAACGATACTTGCACTCTCTAATAGACCATTGTGTACCTCCAGTGCGACGTTCAGCCAACCAAGAATACACAATAAAAATCAGATATTTCTAATAGTGATATCAATTTTAGCAAATGTTTGTTAATTTGTTACTACATCCTATACCCACAAATCGCTATAAGTTTTCAATTTGTCTATCTTTACATTAATTTTTTGAGGTCCTCTATGCAATGGTACTGGACATTTCCTTCCTATAGCCATTGAAGAAGTCTACTAAATGGACATGTTTTTTTGAATGGACATGAAAGAGATCCTCTGTTGTCTAGTAGTACTGAATTGATATTGAACAGGTCCAGTGATACTGGACATCACATTTTGATTAACATTGAACAGGTCCATTGCCACTGGATTCTCATTTCGAGTGACATTAAACGAGTCCATTGCCCAGTAGAACTGGACTTCTCAATTAGAGTGACATTGCACAAGTCCAGTGGAACTGAACTTCTCTATGTGACATTAAACAGGTCCATTATCCAGTTGTACTAGATTTTTAATTTCATATGACAGGTACTGGACACCTCATTTGAAGTGACATTAAACAGGTCCACTATCCTCTAGTGGTACTGAATTGATATTGAGCAGGTCCAGTGGTGGTATTGGATACTACACTTTGTTTAACATTGAACAAGTCCACTGTCCAGTGGTACTGGATTTCTCATTTCGAGCGACATTCAATAGGTTCAGTGGTATGCTATAGGCCACCTCATTTTGGTTGATATTTAGAAGGTCCATAATCCAGTTCCTCTGAACTTTTTTGTCTTGCTGGTGTTGAAACTCAATTAACCGGACAGAATTTTAGCAGGTACTACCGATAAAAAATTTAATACTTTTTTGTTGTTGAAGATTTAGTACGTGCGACTGTATTTTAAGGCTGCCTTTTTCTGTATAGATAAATCAGAGTTCAGAATACCAAACAAGAATTTTATTGTACAAATGAAGTTATTTTGTCCTAATTATTCCGAGTCGCTGTCCAAAATAAGTCGTCATCCTTCTTCCAAAGTTTCGTGGCCGTTCGGCGCGTGTCAGTTGTTCCAATTGGTCGCCAAACAAAACAGTAGCTGATTCTTGAAGTAATTAATTCTTATGCCCATTCTACAGGGCCTCCGTGGCCGAGCGATTAAAGGCTTCACCTGCGAATACGAAGATTCGTGGTTCGATGCCAGGCGATAGATTTGACAAAGAAAAGTAAAAAGTAGTGATCTTGTGATCGGGGGGTTGCCGGCTTCGCTACAAAATACTAGAAAAGTCGTCCAGAACATCCGCAAAAATGAACAGCGTGTATACGGGACTGGTGCACGATAGATCTAATCGGGGTCCAAAGTCCCGATGTCTATTGAAGGCGTTGGGTGCCAGTTCGGGTGTTTCCTCGTCATCTGACCATGGTTCAAAAATACGAGGCATCGTTCCCGGGTCTTTCCTTCGAGATTGGCCTGCCAATAGCCCACTGTGCAGCTCTAGTGCGACGTTTATTAATAAAACTAAACCAAACCAACGTCCATTCTACACGAACGAGTAACACGCACTTGAGCTTCCTAAGTGTTTTGAAAAATCATACATCGTGGTGTGATTTATCAAATCACAGAGAACCTCAGCACGTTATACTCGTTCGTACAGAATGAGCCATACTACTCTAAATCTGAGCACATGACAGACATTTACTTGTATCCCTTTGCAGCATTTCACGTATGTATTAACTACTCATAACCGCACTTCATTTAACTTTTTATTAAAATTCCTTACACCCTATTGGCTTTTCACCCCCTCATACGAAACAGAAAAAGAGGTTAAAAAAAGAACACAAACAGTCATATAACTGTTACCCAAAAATAACGTAAACGTCGCAGTCTTAACTCGTGTCTTCTTCCTCTTCACGATTGGTCATTAACTCCCCGGTGTTTATTTACGCACTTGATGCGTCACATGATAACGCGGTAACCGATTTCCTCAAAATGTGTGCAGGCATTCTGAATGGCCCGGTTGGAAGTACGCTCTGGAATGCACCCATGTTTTCGAAGGGGTAATTAATAGGCAATTTTATTAAATGAGAACAATGAGCCTTTTTTTTCCCCTTTGGGGGGAAATGTTGAGTAATTTAAATCAGTTTGTGGTTCGTGGGATGCTTGATTCTTTTTTGGTAATTAAAAGTCATTGGAGATATGTTTGATCGATGGCACTGATTTTATTAATGAAAGCTAAAAATCTTCGCATGTGTAATGGGTTTTATGAAAACATGTTTTTATAAAATTAAATGCAAGGTATCTGCTCTAACGGGTTTGGTTTTGTTGATTAACGTCGCACTAGAGCTGCACAGTGGGCTATTGGCGACGGTTCGGGGTCAATCTCGAAGGAAAGACCCGGGAATACATACACATTCACATTCATACATGCACCTCGTTATTTTAGAACCATGGTCAGATGACGAGGAAACACCTGAACTGGCATCCAACGCCTTCAATAGACGACGGGACTTTGGATCACGATCAGATTTAACTAGCATGAGTCTCTTATACACGGTCAAGGGCCTCCGTGGCCGAGCGGTTAAAGGCGTCAGCTGGGAATACAAAGATTCCTGGTTCGACCCTAGGCGATGGACTTGACAAAGAAAAGTAAAAAAAAGTAGTAATCTTCCAATCGGAGGGTTGCCAGCTTCGCTACAAAATACTAGAAAAGTGGTCCAGGTTTGGTTTGGTTTTGTTAATTAACGTCGCACTAAAGCTGAACAGTAGGCTATTGGCGACGGTTCGGGGTCAATCTCGAAGGAAAGACCCGGGAACACACACACATTCATACATGCACCTCGTTATTTTAGAACCATGGTCAGATGACGAGGAAACACCTGAACTGGCACCCAACGCCTTCAATAGACGTCGGGACTTTGGACCCCGATCAGATGTATCGTGCACCAGTCCCGTATACACGCCAGTATAATTTGTTGTATATTCTGGACGACTTTCTAGTATTTTTGTAGCGAAGCTGACAACCCTCCGATCACAAGATCACTACTTTTTTACTTTTCTATGTCAAGTCCATTTCACGGATTCGAACCACCAATCCTCTGATTAGTAGCTGAACGCCTTACCAACTGAGCAACTGGGGCTCCTGATCTAAGGGGAGACGGTACCATTTAAACTTTTAATTTTGAATCATCATTTTAATGCATATTATTTAAATTTATAACATAGAACAAAATTTCACACTATTATACCATAAATATTTGTAATTTTTAAAAAAATTATACTACCTATTTATATTTTTTTAATCCTCCAGAACTCGCGCCGTGAGCGAAATACTCAAACCAAAAAGAAAAATTAATATCTTGAATTCTACGTCATAGGCGAAGGTGCTGCCCTCTCTAGATTATCCTTGTAACATTTTTCTTGTCGCAATCAATTGCCTATTATAGTTATTGCTTAGTTTAAAATATTTCATTTACTAACATTTTGTTGAGGGAAATAGGTGGTGTGAGAAAAATACTCACGCGCGAGTTCTCAGCTCACTCATTTTGACGCGAGTTCTGAAGGGTTACGCTTTCTTCTAATTTTTTTTTTTTTTTTTTAAATCATGTTTGTTCATCAAATTTTTTTCTCAAATCCTATTAACATACATAAGAATTGGAATTGCAATTTTGTGTACTACATGTATTTGATTTTTATATAAATTGTTATTCATAATAACACCACATTTTTCCTTCAAAAAAAATACTATTCATAGAACTAATTATTTTTCAAATGTAATGAGTTATAAGTATTTTACAAATGACTTTTTCATTATGTAACTATATACCCGGACAAAAAGGAAAGAGTCACGTCAAAAGTATATATTTATATTAAATTAAAGGTCATTTGGTCGACTCAAACCGCAACCCTCCGATTACAAACCCGTCACTATTCAAAATAGGCCATGATGGATTCAAAAATTTCAGGAAAACATTCCGGATAGTTTGAACAATGTAAAATGAGGACCGTCTGGTGACTAAAAGTAGCAGATAAGGTTACACAATCATAGCGATCGATTCGGTCAAGAGGCTAACTATCGCTACAAGTGACTTGTTTCACTTTTCCCACATGTTTCGCAACAGCCATCCTTTTTGAGATGCCTCATTGTTCCGCTTTGCTTTTCTGTCAGCTGGCCAATAGCCGCGTGTGAGTGATGACCATCACGCGCTCCACACAGTGGCCGGGAAGTAATTAGAAGGCCATTCCTCATCTACCGGGGGAAAACACCTTTTCGTTAATTTACCCATTCAATCGACGATGCTACACGATTCCTTTGTACCTTTAACGATACATTAATCCTTAAATGCGGGTCGCGAGATGGTTTTTGCACGAGCATCTTTCAACAGCTACCGGCCATGCCCTTTTAAAGGGTGGCAGGACCGTCGTATCAGGGGGGAGGGGGCAGGGCCCAATTAAGACATTGAAGCACGGGAACCCCGTCTTTATATGGAGGTCCCATTGCTCTCAAATAGACTCTCAAATTGAACTGTTATATTCACTAGAAATCTTGCCGCTGAATGACATTAAATCAAAACATTATAATGTAACAAAATATATTAATGAGTATTCTGTATGTTTTTTTCTTCAATATTTGAAAAAATGTATCACAAGTAAATTTTTTTTTAATTTACTAAAGTTTGTAATGAAATTTTTTAAGGTAAATTTAATAGCAAACATTAAGGGTGTTCAATATTTATATAACATGTGTGATTTGGGGGCCCTCAAAAATGTAACGTGTAAGCCTGAACTTCACGGGCGTATTCGGTAATCAGGCCCTGGGGGGGGGGGAGGGGGGAGAGCATGACCCCCAATCATCTGCAAACCTTAAAAGTTGCGTATTTCTAGTTTTAAAAATCCCTGGGTTGGGTTTGGTTTGGTTAATTAACGTCGCACTACAGCTGCACAGTGGGCTATTGGCGACGGTTCGGAGCCTATCTCGAAGGAAAGACCCGGGAACGATGCCTCGCATTTTTGAAACATGGTCAGATGACGAGGATAGCACCTGAGATGGCACTCAACGCCTTTAACAGACGTTGGGACTTTGAACCCCGATCAGATTTATCGTGCATTAGTCCCATATACACGGCGTTAATTTTGTTTGCGGATGTTCTGGACGACATTCTGGTATTTTGGTATGAAAGTTGGCAACCCTCCGGTCGCAATATCACTATTTTTTTACTATTCTTATTCTAGTTCGTCGCACAGGTTTGAACCGGGAACCCTTGGATTCCCAGCTGACGCCTTAATCCACTTGGCCACGGAGGCCTCCCCTGAGTTGGGAAATTTATACTTGAAGAAAATTAATATTATTAGCAAATGAAAGCGTGGGAAGATTAGAAATTTCCGAACTTGTAATATTAAACTTATATTAGACGTCTGCACGGACACTGTATTGGAACATGCGTGAAACAAATCAATACTTTTGAGAGAACTGTTTAATATTACCTAATTTATAAAAAAGTTATAAACATGTCGATAAGTTGGAGCGGGGAATTTTTAGCAATAATGAATTGGAAATTTCGAATCATTAGGTCTGGTCAATGTCGCACAAGAGCTGCACATTAAATTATTGGCGTTGGTTCGGGGCTTCGATCATGGATCCCTTATAGTAAAGAAATCATAAGGTTATAATCTCGCTAACATTAAAGTGAGGCCAACATGTATGACCTCAGACACGTGGTTTACTACGTCATCCATTCATACATTTTTTCTAGTTCATTCATAAAAAATATCATGAAGTAACACATTTAATATTACTTCCAAATGAATCGCGAACGTTTTTTCATTCATAAATTTTGAAAGGAAGTCACGTATCTGGTGCTATCAGGTCTGAGATGTTTGCATCACGATGATTACATCATATTCGCTCTACTACAGTTCATTCATGCTCGAAGGTTCGGGGCCTATCTCGAAGGAAAGATCCAGGAACAACACCCGAGCTGGCACCGGACGCCTTTAAATTGTTGATTTCGAATCGTTAAGTTGGGAAATTTCTTGTCTCAACCCGCCCCCTCCCCCCAATAAAAAAACCATCTTGTGTGACGGTACTGAAGGGCGGATCAAATTTTTCACGTACTTATATCTATCAAATCGGTATGGGGGTACCTCTTTCCTTGGGGATAGATTCATGCCGCCAATATTCCGAAGTGTAACTTTAGTGCGACATTAATTTAGCAATCAACCAACTTAATTTTATTGCTAAAAATTCGTGCAGGAAGAACGATGTAGTTAATAATATAATCATGTATTCCATTCATTTTGCAATGTAAAAATGCCGTTCTATTAATTCATAAAACGTTCGGCTTTTATGCAAAAACTGAGAAGGAAACGGGACTCTTTATTGCTATTAACAAATTCATTTTTATCTCTATGAAAAGATTAATGATTGGAGATAGAGTAAAACGTGACGAAAAATCATTTAAAGAGAAGGCGCCATTGATGAATGCGTGCATTCATTTGAAATTGCTGCATATTTATGCAATTTTTTGATAATACATATATTTTATTTATTGAATAATCTCATTTGTTGGTTAATATTTTTGAATACATAAAGAGAGGGGTGGGGAAGAGGTGTCCAGGATTCAATACTAATGAAATATTGTATGTTAATTTGTTTTATTTTACAGTAGCAATAACAGCTTTATATTTTTAAGAACACTGACACATAGCGAAATCGTTACTGTTTAAAATTGATTTAATTGAAAAATACTTGAAATGGCATTTTATTTTTACATGTCGATAGTTTTTCTGTCGTACTTTTTCCTTTAAGAATTTCTTTTATATATCTTCGTAAAATTCCGTTTTATTAATTACATTTTCTTTAAATATGTATGAACTTCAAAATCATTAAAAAAACAATATAAAGTATTTAATTAAAAATATTTCTGATTGGTTGTAATGTGAATTTTGTTTATTTTGCTTCTTTAAACACAGATGGCGACGGATACATTTGCAAAATCCTTATTACAGTTGAAAAGGGAGTTATATGAAAAAGAAAATTTGAATACATATTATTTAATAATCTAAGAACTTACACATTTTAGTGAAAATTTGTTTATTTTTATTCATTTTTACAAAAAAAAATCATTTTTGTGTTAATAATAATTAAGTTCTGACATTTTTTCTTGGGTATCTACTTAAAAAAAACTTTTTGTGCATATAGTTTTTTTTTTATCTGGAATATGTTTTTGAATACCTAATTTATGAATGAAAAATATATTGCAACAAAAGTGGAATTTGAATAAAATTGCTGATTTAAAAAAAAAACGTTTAAGAGTAAATTTTTAATATATTCGTATTCTGCTATTAACTAAATCTCTAATAAACATGGCCTCTTCAATACGTGTGAACTAATACCTAAACTTAAATACCGTAATTATTCGCTCCAAACATTGCTCGATAATTAGAGAGTAATTATTTCTACACTGATTGCTGTGTCTAATCTATAAGTAATTAATTAGACGATATTTCTTTTCGGCCTCTCAGCTACGGCTGTTATTAAAAACGCCCGTTTCCGGCAGATTACCCATCGCCAAATATCGATAAAACTTGTCGAATGTGTATCGATTGGGTATTATGATAATCGTTCTTTCGTTCATCATTATGGATCAGTGTCGGAGACGCGTAGCGTGACAACAGCGAAGATACGGTGAAGAGAAGTTAAAAAAAGGATTCAGCATACAAGACGACATGTTTGGTCACAAATTTGAGTTCAACCATTGAGATAGAATAAAATATTAGGTTGGAGGGAAAGTTCTGTCGTATTTTAAAGAAAATATTTGAATTCATTTATAAAAATATGTGTTTAATATTAATCAATTATATATGATCCGTTATTTGTTACAACCTGTTGCCATCTTTCAGGTAACATGTGAATTCCTGTTTTGTAGAAGTTCTCATCCTTGGAGATAAAATAGTCAGCAACTGCCTTAGAAACACTTTCAAAAGAAGTGAATTTTTTTCCCGTTAAATAATTTTGCAGAGATCTGAACAGGTAATAATCAGATGGTGCAATGTCAGGTGAATACGGTGGGTGACTAAGGACTTCCCATCCTAACGCATTCATTTTTTGTTGTGTCACCATTGCAGTATGCGGGCGAGCATTATCGTGGTGGAACGCTATTCCTTTTCTGGACGCTAATGCTGGCCTTTTTTCTTTGATATCTGCATTCAATTTATCCAGCTGATTGCAGTACAGATCCGCGTTGATGGTTTTCCCCTGTTTCAGCAACTCGTAGTACACTGGACTTTTCCTGTCCCACCACAAACAAAGCAGTACTTTTCGTTGATGGGTACTTGGTTTTGGAACTGTTGCTGATGATGTTCCTGGTTTGCAGTAAGATTTTTTTCTCTTAATATTCTCGTAAAGATTCCACTTTTCATCTCCAGTAACCAGCCTGTCCAAAAACGGCTCGACATTGTGTCTAATCAGATGTGAAGAACACATTCTTACACGATCAGACAAATTCTTTTCCGTTAATTCATGTGGAACCCAAACACTTTGCTTTAACACAAACCCAAGAGATTTAATGTGATCTCCAACAGTTGTATGATGAATGCCAAACTCTTCTGCAATTTCTCGACTTGTTGTTGGTTTTCTTTTTATTTACAAGAAAAATCACCTGCCTATTTAAAATACGACAGAACTTTCCCTCCACCTAATATAATCACTGGAACGAAGACTAAGCGTTGCCGACCACTTTACTCCTTTTTGAGTGAAGATAGAAGAATTAGTCCTTTCTCGTAGATTCAAAAACGCATTTCTGGCTTTTAAAAATGCATTAAATGTTGCACATTTAATGTTTTTTTCCCGCATATATATTTTCTTACTTAAAGGAAAAAGAAGACAAAAGTACCGAAAGAACCAACTTTAAACATTTTTGTGACGTCACGCGAAACGTCACAGCCAAGGACGAATGTTTTCTCAACCTTTCTTCCGAATTGTATGCATCCGCGCGGCAAGATAAAGTACATTGTTGTAATGGGAGTCTTCACTCCAGTGCTCAGAGCTATATTCTAACTCAGTGAATTCAACATATCGACATTCAAGCTTCTGTAAAAAGAGAAAATCTGTAGTTTGCAGCCGTAGGCAGTGGCCTAGTCTGCCTATTGGTAAATCTGCCACTGACCATGGAACCAAATTATGGAACAGTGCTCCCAGGTTTTTCTTCGGAATAGATAAAGAACCATTGCCAAAAGCCTATTGTTCTGCTGTATAAGTGCAACGTTAATTTAACCATTCAATTTTTACTTGTGAATTTACTAAAAAAATTATACCGATTTTGACAAAAATGAATTTTTGTTGTTTTTCACTAAACTATTCAATTGTAGTAGAAATAAGTGAGGGCAGTTGAAACACATGGCGAAGTTCAAATATGGCGACCACTCCCAGTTCGGGTTTCGATAAGACGGCCGAATTCGGCAGGGGATCAACAATATTAAATCCGATCTGTTTTCCACCGCGGCGCCCTCCCATTACACCTCACACCCGAACGAGGAAATATTTATCGAGAAACGGATTAAGAGATCGAAATCTCCAAAATGGCGTAATGATACCATTGAGAAAAATCAAAAACCTTCCATTGGAAAAAGGATCGCCAGCGGGGTCGAATTTCCATCGCCAAGTCTGTGCGATTTCCGCCATTGAACTGTATCCAACATGGCGTGCGAGATCGGGAGCCGACATGAAAGGGCCGACAGGAAATGGTTGAGGGTTTTCTTAGAAAAAATGAATAAAAAAAGTTTTTTTTTTAATTCATTTACACATCCGCTGTCTTTGAATTGGAATAATTAATAGCTTTTCGGCGCGAGATTGGTATCGATGCATTGATCTTATCGTTTTGGAAGCGAGCGATTTTCGCTCATTTTTCTTGGAGGACACACTGGATTTTGGTTTTGTGGATTTGAACGTGATGGAAATGTACGACTGATTTTTGGAATCGATAGGCCAGGGCGTAAATTATATAAACATATTAAACTTGGAGCTGTTTCCAGTGCAATAGCGTGATTGGATCTTTTAGTATTGGTTGGTTAGATGCGCAATAAATATATTGCGACCAATGCGTGCAAAACAGACAGAGGCTGGATTACAAATAACTATCAGTCCAGTCTTTACAAGGATCGACATATGTCCTATTTGGCCAGATTGCGGCCGTGATCGGGAAATAGGATTGATAGTGATAGGATAGATTGCAGAATAAGGTAAACTGATGTCGAACCCGTCGTGGACCAAAATATATATATATCGTTGATCGTTGTGTGGAAGTTCAAAGATGGGAGTCGCAGATTTGACATTGTCCTCTTCATCTGATCATGGTTCAAAAGTACGAAGTAGCTAATGTTCCTGTATCAGTCCTATCAGTGCTGGATTTACCACTGGGCATACTAAGCCGCTGCCTAGGGACACAGACTCAGGGAGTCCGCAAGCACTACCGTATCCATCTATAGGGCATTAGGGGAAATTGCTCCCCTCAAAGATTTTCTAACTTACTTTAAATGGGCATTTTTCGTTTTGGAAAGAATAAAAAAAATCAAATTCAACACAATTTCCATTATGCCGAGCTTTTAGAAATACTACCTCTAAATTTAAAGCCACTGACATATTATTTGTACACATTATCACCCTGTTCTATAAACTTTCGTACCAACTCCTCTTAGGACAAATAACTACGAAAAATTATAGGTGCAGTAAACTTCCCCCACAGAACGACTTAACCTTTAGAAGGTGGATTTTAACATGAGATTCTGGCTGGAATACCAGCCACCCGTCCTGCAAGGGTTAATAAGTAAATTTTTTTTCTTTATTTTACTCTTCTGTATTTTGTTTAGTTCTTTCTCGCCAGTATAAATATCTTCAAAAAAGATAATGATACGCTTATAAAAGGGGCACTTAAAAATTATTCCTTTTGTACCGTTTGCACCATGATTATATTTCTAAAATATGAGTCTGCTTAATAAATAATAAAAAATAATATAAAATGGTGGCTTTGATTAGTAGCAATGACGCATAAAACTTTTTTAAAAAAAGTTTAGTACCTAATTTTCCTGATAGTAGCAAAATATTTTACATTGTAATATTATATATACATTTAAAGGCGGGCTTTCTTTGCCGAAATGTATTAATTAGCATTTAACGTAAAATACTCTTATTGCGTTTTTGATCCAAAACGCTGGATTGGTTGGAAAATTCAATCAACCCAGGGTTTTGGATCAAACACGCAATAAGGTTTGGTTGGGAAATTCAATCAACCAACAGGCCAGTCTGGTGTAGTAGAGCTTTGGAGGAAAACCACGTGGGCATGTTCCCAGCTTAAACCTAAAAATCATGGGGTGCCAGCTCAGGTGTTGACAAATAATTAAGTCTTCCTCATCTGACCATGACAATTAAGTTACTTCAATGTTTATTTCAACTGACCAATAAAACAAATATAATTTTTAACTATTTTACACCAAAATTTTATGCGAGGCCTCCGTGGCCGAGCGGTTAAGGAGTTCAGCTACTAATCCGAGGATTGGTGGTTCGAACCCGTGCAATGGACTTGACAAAGAAAAATAAAAAAGTAGTGATCTTGTGATCGGAGGGTTGCCAGCTTCGCTACAAAAATACTAGAAAAGTCGTCCAGAACATCCGCTAAAATTAACGGCGTGTATACGGGACTGGTGCACGATACATCTGATCGGGGTCCAAATTCCCGACGTCGATTGAAGTCGTTGGGTGCCAGTTCAGGTGTTTCCTCGTCATCTGACCATGGTTCTTAAATAACGAGATGCGTGTATGAATGTGTGTGTGAATGTGTATGTGTTCCCGGGTCTTTCCTTCGAGTTACATCCCGAACCGTCGCCAATAGCCCATTGTGCAGCTCTAGTGCGACGTTTTTTAAACCAACCAACCACAATTTTATGCAGATAATGTGTTTAAGGACTTTAAACTTATATTTTCTAAACACGGAACCCAGGTGAACCCACAACCCAACAAGATGAATCATCTCTTTGTTCTGCGTTGATTATCCTCTCCGTGGTGTCACAGGCGATGCTATCTACCCTTTAATGAATCTGTCACGAAAGGAGCTCGAATTTAGCGAATTTCCCTCCGTTTTTTAATCAGCCTTTTATTTCTTCCTAGGTTCCTTTGCAAAATGGGAGTTAAGTGGTTTTTTGTGGGGCGAAGCGATCTTCTCTTGGTGGGCATTGTTTTCTGTTTTTCTTCTTGAGGGCTGTTTATTATTAAAATGAGCCCACGACGGGTTTTTAAGTAATTGTTTTGCTTGCGCGGTGACGTGAGCGGGCAATAATTAAAAGAGCGCGTATAATGGCGTGGATGCTCATTAATATTGTTGTGGAGAGGAAAGGGGGGGGGGGTAGGCGTGTGCGTGGATAAATGATTTTCTAAGCGTCCGGAGTAATTGTTCAGGGGACCACTGCATGTGAATGACCCGGCGTGAGAGTAAGTGAATAGATTCCGCTTTTTTTTTCAAGCCTTGCGATGGCCTGGTTTGCACAGAGAGCTTCTAATCTTCTTGCGAGTTTGATATTCGGAAGAGGGACGGAGTGGCTAAGGCGGTAAAGCATCGGGCGAGGCACTGGCTACTCCTTCTAATCGGTACGATTCGCGGCGAGGCCTCCGTGGCCGAGTGGATTAGGAGTCAGCTGGGAATCCAAGGGTCCCCGGTTCAAAACCTTGCGATGGACTAGACTAAAGAATAGCAAAAAGTAATGATATTGCGATTGGAGGGTTGCCATCTTCGCTCCCAAAATACTAGAATGTCGTCCAGAACACCCACAAAAAATTAACGGCGTGTGTACGGGACTGGTGCACGATAAATCTGATCGGGGTCCAAAGTCCCGACGTCTATTGAAGGCGTTGGGTGCCAGCTCAGGTGTTGTCCTCGTCATCTGACCATGGTTCAAAAATACGAGGCATCGTTCCCGGGTCTTTCCTTCGAGATAGGCCCCAAACCGTCGCCAATTGCCCACTGTGCAACTCTAGTGCGACGTTAATTAACCAAACCAAACCTAGTCTTCTGACAATTGTTCAGAATAAAGCCGGGTTAACGCTATGTAGTAAAACAGACGTATAACCGAGTTATATATCAGTGCCACAAGTGTTTGAAAACGCCACCCAAAAGTAGTTATATAGCAAGGATATATAGTCTAAATCAAGAGTTATACAGCTGGAAATGTGATACCCATTGGTTTTGGGTAAGAAGAAAGGGAGCTATGTAGCCCGACGGGAGAGGATTTTTGTTGTTGTAGCACATGTATATAGAAGACGTGTACATGAGCTGTGAAGAAGTAAACTATCTTGCTTGCCATCGAATACATGCTAGCTGCTACTGATACACAACATTTTGCTTGGACTACAAACGTTTTTAGCCGTAGCTATACATCGGCTATTAATACCCAGCCACATAGCTCGGCTGTAAAAAATTTTATTATATAGCGTAAACTCAGCTTAACGAAACGTTGTTCTTGAGTCTGTCCTTCGGAATAGATCCGAATTGCCGCAGATGGTTGTGTATTTGAATCAAAGTGGAAAGTAAAGGTATAGAGATCTTGCGATCGGAGAGTTGCCAGATTCGCTTCTAAATTATAAAAAATAGTCCTATAATATCCTCAATTACCGCCTGCTTGTATAACGTAGTGCACGTTTAATCGAAGTCCAATATACTGACGCCTTATTGAGGTTGCGTCGGGTGCCAACTCAGGTGACGTCCTCCTCATCTTCCCACAGTTAAAAAAATACTTGCCAGTGTTCTCGAGTCTTTTTTTAGATAGATTCCGAACCGTCGCCAATGACCTAATGTGTAGTTCTAGGGCAGCAATAATCTGCGTAATATGCAAATGCTTTTTAATTTTATGGATTTTGGTTTGATTAAAATAACGTTGCACTAAAGCTGCACATTGGAAAATTGTCCACGGTTCGGAGTCTGTCTCGAAGGAAAGCCCCGGGATCAATGTCTCGTATTTTTGAACCATGGTCAGATGACAAGGACAACGTCTGAGCTGACACCTGACGCAACCTCAATAGACGTCAGGACATTGGACCCCGATCCCATTTAAAATACACCAGTCCCGTATGCACGCCGTGAAAATTGGAGGTAAGTTCGGACGACGTACTGTTCCTTCGTAGTGAATCTGACAACCCTTCGATCGCAAGTTCAGTGCATTTTAACATTTTTGTCAAGTCTCTTGTATCAGCCGTATTCGAACTCGCTACCCTCTTGGTTGATAAGACGACGGCTTTAATTCAGGGCTTCGGGCTCCTCTTTAATTTTACGGAGTCGTGGAATGAGGGCCCTACATGAGGGCCCCTTTATTTTGGAATATTATTTTTTGTTTAACATTCGTAACTATAGGCCCAGTACAAATTTCAGCCTTTGATGGTTTTTGGTTTGGTTTGGTTTTTATTAATTAACGTCGCACTAGAGCTGCACAGTGGGCTATTGGCGACGGTTCGGGGTCAATCTCGAAGGAAAGACCCGGGAACACATACACATTCACACACACATTCATACATGCACCTCGTTATTTTAGAACCATGGTCAGATGACGAGGAAACACCTGAACTGGCACCCAACGCCTTCAATAGACGTCGGGACTTTGGACTCCGATCAGATTTATCGTGCACCAGTCCCGTATACACGCCGTTATTTTTTTTTTTGCGGATGTTCTGGACGACATTCTAGTATTTTTGCATCAGCCTTTGATGGAAGAATTAACTTATGGATGCCTTAATGGTACACCATAAATCTGTCGCGATTTAAATACCTTTAATATTTGCGTAGGTAATAATCAAGGAGATAATTTTGATACCAGACCTGGACATTTACAAATGGACGTTTCCACCATCCCCTGCAGTGATTAATAGAAAGTATTTAAGAACATTTATGCAGGGAAAGACACAATGGGCGACCTTTTTATTGTGCTCCTTCCTGAGATTTTATCTCCGTAAAAATTATCATGGTTATTTACGATGGTACTTACAACAACATTTATCATTGATAATCACGTGAAGGTTTGTTTGTGCAATCAATAAGGGAATACGAATCGCATTTGGTTCTGATCAATACACTCGTAAGGGTAGAGTCAATATAATCACGGCCCTTTGCTTTGGGATTGATGATATCGCAATTAAGTTAATGCTCAATGAATCGATTTAAAGGGATCGTATTTTCTTTTCGTCCGGAAATCATTCTTCTACTTTGCTTAAGAATTTTTTTTTTGTGTGTGGAAATATTTGTTATATTGAGTAAGTTGGTTGAAATAATGTCACAGTAGAACTGCACAGTGGGCTAATGGCAACGGTTCGGGACCTATATCGAAAGAAACACATCCTCGCATTTTCTTCAGACATGAATTTTCCCAACTTGGGGGAGCCCCAGTTGCTCAGTTGGTAAGGCGTTCAGCTACTAATCAGACGATTGGTGGTTCGAATCCGTGAAATGGACTTGACATAGAAAAGTAAAAAAGTAGTGATCTTGCGATAGGAGGGTTGCCAGCTTCGCTACAAAAATACTAGAAAGTCGTCCAGAATATCCAACAAATTATACTGGCGTGTATACGGGATTGATGCACGATACATCTGATCGGGGTCCAAAGTCCCGACGTCTATTGAAGGCGTCGGGTGCCAGTTCAGGTGTTTCCTCGTCATCTGACCATGGTTCTGAAATAACGAGGTGCATGTATGAATGTGTGTGTGAATGTGTATGTGTTCCCGGCATAGAAATGTATAAAGACCTAGAAGGGGGAAGGGTAGAGAAGCCGATGAAGCCTACAAGGGCGAGAAAACGGGGTAAAGTTGGCGAGAAACGGGGAAGAATTAGGTATATGGCTGCCAGATTGGTGACATTTATCGCTTGCTTTGGATTTTGCTTCAACTTTAACAACAACAAATCATTTTAATTACTTTGTTATTAATTAAGAAAGTAATTAATTCTAATTTACCCAAATTAATTACGGCAATATTTTAGGCATTGAAGCCATAAAATAACAAAAAGTAGCGTTAAAAATTAAAAATTATGACCACCCATGTGGTTGTATAAAACTTCTAAATATTAATATTTCCCTTTAAAAGCAACGCAAACAACATTTTTTCTCATAATCTACAATATTACCGTGTTTTATTGTAATTTACAGCATTATCAAAAATGCTATATTTAGAGCACAATAATTTAAAAAAAAAAGCTATTTTACCGACCCATCTACCGACAAATTGAGGGGAACAGTTGGCGACGGCCTCCATACCTTCAATTCCCCTATTGGCGAAACTGGCTATCAGCCTTCCAGCAACCCTATTAGAGTTCACTGGTTCCCGGGTCTTTCCTTCGAGATTGACCCCGAACCGTCGCCAATAGCCCACTGTGCAGCTGTAGTGCGACGTTAATTAACAAAACCAACCCTACTTGGGGTTTTTAGAAGTTGACATTTCGAACTTTCAGGGTTTCCAGATTATGGGGGGGGGGGGGGGGCTATGATCCGACTCCCTTAACACCCTTCCCCCGGTACGACGGGTTTGCTTACACCCCGTCTTGTACAATTTCTGTAGCGTTAACGTCCACATGCGGTTACACCGATCAATAAAATGCACCCCCTTAATAATTCCGGACTCGAGGGGGCCGCACTTCCAGGATCGCGGGGGGACGGTGGGCAGCAGCGCTCGAAAACTTTGGACCACCCTGGGGATCCACGGACGACCCCCCATTTATCACAGCAGAAGAAGTGTCTTTCCCGTGCGACGTTCACGGTTGCTTTGAGTGACGACCCAACAGGGGGATGGACTTTGGGTTCTTCGCTAAAAAGAAATCTGCTTGGCGGAATCTCTTGGGGAAGTGTTGGAATTTGTGGGGTTATGATGGAGTTAGATAGAATAACGTCAGTGTGGATGTTTCCGCGAAATATACTATTTTGTAGAATTTTCTAGGTTTGGTTTGTTTAAATAACGTCGCACTAGAGCTGCACAGTGGGCTATTGACGACGGTTCGAGGCCTATCTCGAAGGAAAGACCCGGGAACGATGCCTTGTATTTTTAAACCATGTACAGATGACGAGGACAACACCTGAGCTGGCACCCGACGCAACCTCAATAGGCGTCAGGACTTTGGACCCCGATCAGATGTATCGTGCACCAGTCCCGTATACACGCCAGTATAATTTGTTGGATGTTCTGGACGACTTTCTAGTATTTTTTGTAGCGAAGCTGGCAACCCTCCGATCGCAAGATCACTACTTTTTTAATTTTCTTTGTCAAGTCCATCGCACGGATTCGAACCACCATCCTCTGATTAGCAGCTGAACGCCTTATCCACTCAGCAACTGGGACTCAGAATTTCCTAGGAAAATGTTCATTTAAGTGATAATTACCTCATTGTATCAATGGTAATTCCACGATTTTTGTAAACGTGACACTTTGCTCGTGGGCCTATGTAGACAGTTTGATTTGGTTTGGTTAATTAACGTCGCACTAGAGCCGCACAGTGGACTATTGGCGACGGTTCGGGGTCTATCTCGATGGAAAGACCCGGGAACACATACACATTCACACACATATTCATACATGCACCTCGTTATTTCAGAACCATGGTCAGATGACGAGGACACACCTGAACCTGGCACCCAACGCCTTCAATAGACGTCGGGACTTTGGACCCCGATCAGATGTATCGTGCACCAGTCCCGTATACACGCCGTTATTTTTTGCGGATGTTCTGGACGACTTTTCTAGTATTTTGTTGCGAAGCTGGCAACCCTCCGATTACAAGATCACCTTTTTTTTACTTTTCTTTGTCAAGTCCATCGCTTTGGATCGAACCAGGAATCTTCGCTTTTCCAGCTAACGCCTTTAACCGCTCGGCCACGGAGGCCTCCTATGTAGACAGAACCCTTAAAATAGAAATATCTATGTCATTTGGAACAAGAAAATATATCATAATTGACAATTTTGAGAAAAATGAATTCAATGTTTGAGGCTTGGCCTTGTAGCAATTTTGAAGGTTACTCTATTTGAAGGATTAGAGAAGCCTGCAGACTTTGGTTCCTTCAAATAAAAGTTTGAAATTAAATATTCAAAATAGGTATGGAAAATTGGACATCAGAGGAAGCTACCACTGGCTTTGTGGATTTTGAGACTTAAGAGGAGATCTTAAAAATTCAGAATCTGATAGAACCATACAATCTATATCAAGAAGAATGTCTGTGTTTTTTTTTATTAAAATCTACAGTATTATCCCAAGCTTCATGAAAATGTGCACATTTGACCTTCAAAACAAAAAGGTCATTGTTTACATGAGATTTCGAAAAATATATCTTTAGAATCACTGATTTGGTGTGGTGGCTTTTGCTCACGCCAAGCAATGAAAAAAGAGACTATAACGACAATATTTGTCAACAAAAAATACACGATTTTTTTTTTATTTTGAAAGTTAGGGCTGAAATAAATTGCTTACGTATGCCTTGAAAAAACTTTTAATTTATGAATACCAATTCTGTCATAACCTTTCTCACCCATCTCTCTACGCAAAAGAAAAAGTTTGTGTGTGGTAGTAATGTCCTTAGGTTAGTTGTAAAATTGATTGTAACAACTAAACTTGATGACACTTATAGTTCATCATGAATTATGAATACTTATTAACGTATAATAACTGAAAGTTATTAAACGTTAATAAGTATTCATAATTCAGATATCAATACATTTTAATTGGAAAATTATTTTATTCAGAGAAATTTTAATAATTGGAATTAGTTTCTAGCTCTGCGAAAATAACATCTGTCACTGTTTGTGTTTTTGGAGGTTTTTTCGTTATTTTGACGCCTTTCTCCTGCCTTGATGAAATGCCAGCTCACTTTGACTAGAACATTGTGCCTCGTCATTGTTATGAACACGTAGTGCCTCAGTTTACTAACTTTAAGCATCTGTTGTGAAACTATTTCCACTATCCAACGAACCTCTTACGATCGAATAGCCGCGCGTCAACTAGGGCAGCAGTTCTCAACCAGTGCCGTCACACAAAAAACTATTTTGGGGGGTTGAAACAAGAAATTCCCAAACTTAATGATTCGAAATTCCCAACTCAACAGTGCTGAAAATTTCCAGTTTCAATTTATCGACATTTTTCATCTTTTTTTTTTATATATATTAGGTGTAATTTTAAACAGTTTTTTAAAAGCATTGATTTGTGGTACTCGTATTCCAATACGGTGTCCGTTCTGAGGTCTAATTTAAATGTAATCATACAAGCTGGGAAATTCTTGATCTTATCTAGCTTTTATTTGTTAATAATATTAATTTTCTTCAGACATAAATTTCCCTAACTCGGAATTTTTAGAAGTTGAAATTCCCAACTTTTAGGGTTTCCAGATTATTTAGGGTGGGGGGGGGGGGGGGTTGTGCTCCCCCTCCCCCAATCCCCACGGTGCGACGGGCCTGTTCTCAACCTGTGGTTTGCTTACTCATGGGTAGACGAAAATAATAATAGTAATGAAGAAAAAACCCTCAAAAATATTGGGTTGGAGGGAAAGTTCTGTCGTATTTGAAAGAAAATATTTGAATTCATTTATAAAAATATGTGTTTAATATTAATCTATTATATATGATCCGTTATTCGTTACAACCTGTTGCCATCTTTCAGGTAACCTGTGAATTCCTGTTTTGTAGAAGTTCTCATCCTTGGAGTTAAAATAGTCAGCAACTGCCTTAGAAACACTTTCAAAAGACGTGAATTTTTTTCCCATTAGATAATTTTGCAGAAAGATTTTTTTCTCTTAATATTCTCGTAAAGAATCCACTTTTCATCTCCAGTAACCAGCCTGTCCAAAAACGGGTGTCTAATCAGATGTGATTAACACATTCTCACACGATCAGACAAATTCTTTTCCGTTAATTCCTGTGGAACCCAAACACTTTGCTTTAACACAAACCCAACATATTTAATGTGATCTCCAACAGTTGTATGATGAATGCCAAACTCTTCTGCAATTTCTCGACTTGTTAAATGTGGATTTTTTTCCAACATGGATCGCAAAACATCATTATCGATCTTGGATGGTCGTCCAGATCGATTTTTTTCTTTGTGGCTCAGATCCCCGGAACGAAATTTGCTAAACCATCTTTGACAAGTACGAACACTTACAATATCTTTTCCAAATACCGCACATAAATTTTTACATGCAACCGATGCATTGCTTCCTTTTTGGAATTCATATAAAATGCAGTGTAAGTAAATGCACTTTATCTACTGACATGTTTTTCACTTTAAATATCACAAGTAAATGATGAACGGTAAAAAAGGGCACCTTTTATATTATACAGCAGTCTAAAAAAACAAAAAAATCTGATTGACTCACTAACCAGATGTTCTTTTTATTTACAAGAAAAATCACCTGTCTATTTAAAATACGACAGAACTTTCCCTCCAACCCAATATAATAAGGTAAAATAAATAATAAAAACCTATAAGTGTCATCAAATTTTTAGTTGTTAAAATTAATTTTCCAACTAACCTGAGAATATTACTACCTAACACTAACTTTTTTTTTGCATAAAGAGATGGGTGAGAAAAGTTATGACAGAAAGGGTTCTCGTAAATTAAACGTTTTATCAAAGTATACGTGAGAGAGATAAAAGGTTGGTCTAAAAAAATCTAAGTGATGCCCAAGATAAGAGTTTTAAATAAGCTCGAATACGTTCGAACTCTTAAAAAAAATTGTATTGTAGTATATAGCAGTTTCTTTTTTGTATTTACCTATTTCTTATAAATTTAGTGGTATAGATCAGTTGTTCCCAATGGGTGGTCCGCGGGTCGACGTTAAGGGGTCTGCGGGGTCACAAAGAAAAAGTGGTAAAATGCATTGACCGGTCACCCTTGGCGACTTTCCTGACTAATCCAATATTCGAAACGCTAAACGTGACTATTATAATTGTTTTATGAGTTTAAATGTATGTAAGAGATTAAAAGTAATTAAACTTCTTATTGTGGTGTTATATTTTCCATGTATTTGTCGTGTAAATTTGTTAAAGCTGTTTAAAATTAAAACTAATTATAAAATTAACTTCACAACGTTCTATTCGTTTCATTTTCATGTTAAAACAAAATTAAAACGTATACACACGCCTAGGAAGCGGGAGGACTTTCATGAGCATATATGATATCAGGCTTCCCCGGTCCTATTTTAGTTTTAACTAGGGGTTCGTGGGTTAATGCTAATTGGCAACAGCTGGTATAGATAATAATAAGTATTATTGCATAAATTAGAAGAGGTATTTTTAAGATAACACACGACTGATTTTCGCCACGATAAGAGGCGACAACAGGACTGTTAAGACAATCGTGCAAAAGGAAATAATACTTTCAATACCTACTATTACTAAAAATACACACAAACGTGAAAAAAATTCATATTTCATATGATCATATTTGTATTTTATCATATGAACAGGATATGGACATGATCTGATATATATATACTGAGGTGACAAAGACCAGATGATTCTGAGATTGATTTCTGATATCTATAACTTATCAGATGCATTAAGGATAAACAAAATTACCATGAATGAAAATAGATATTTTCATTGATCTTTTAACTTTCATCATTGCATATGGATTATCATTTTACATTTTGTCAGATTAAATGTTGAATTTAAATCCTTAAAGATATATAAATCGATAGAGAGATTATGTGGGGGATCTGATTTAAACAAAACCCTTGCTAACACTTCAGTGGTCGCACCTCCTAGAAAGAAGTTTGAGCCACGCATAAAACTGTTGTCTTTTGCATCTCCTAGATGACGAGCGACTTCTGCAGTGTTAAATATGTAAAAGTATCTGATGATCTGCTGTGTTAGAAGGCGAACAGAAGTGTTCTTGAAATCCTGTTCATATCAAGTTGTAGGCGACGCATGGCACCGCATGTAACCCGGTGCTCATCAGAAAAAAATTAAAAAAATTCTGATAAAATCATTTTTTCATTAAATTTTTTTAAAAGTAAAATGTTTTTTAAAACAGGTACATGGAGTATCAGGACAGAAACAGGAGCTATCAGGGAAAGTTATTCGCATTTTTCCTTTTGCATTCCGCTGTCTCCTCCTTCGAGCATGGATCCTTCATAGTAGAGAGAACATAATGTTATAATCTCGCTAACATCAAAGTGAGGCCAACATGTATGGCCTCGAACACATGGTTAATTACGTCATTCCATTCATAAATTTTCACTGTTACACATTCCCCAATTTTCCTCAGCCATTCTCGAATATTTTTTAATTTTTAAAAGAAGTCACGTGTTTGAGGCCATTCGGTCTGAGATGTTGGTTTCACGATTATGACGTATTCATATTCGCTCTACTACAGTCCATTCAAGCTCGAAGGTCTCCTCCGAGGCGACAACATAACGACCCGTTCTTTTATGTCTCTGTTCCTTAAAATAAATAAGAATAGCATGATCTTGTGTTACAAAAACATCGATCTTTTTTTGCAGATTGTTCTTTTGCATATTCAAACCAGATTAAGATTGTCTTTCCTCTATGAACTTTAAAAAAATTCTGGGAGAAAAAACAGAGACGAATAATTGTTCCGTAACAATAATGCAAATGTCAAAGATGTACTTGGAGTGAAACAGGTTTAATGTGAGCCCTCATTTACAACGTGCATTTTAAGAGGTTACCCAACAAAAAAGTCAGCATAAAATCTTCTTCAAAATTGTCAAATTGAAGGTTTTATGAAGGATATTGAAACAAAAAACCGAAATGTTTTTGAGGTTTTTAATTTTCCTGCATAAAGCCTTTAAAATATCCGCAATTTCCCTTCATGATTAAAAATTGAAGATTTTAATTTGCAAGATTTTTTGAACGTTTTTACAGTTTTAGGAAAACATTTCATTTAACAATTTTGATGAAGCTTTTATGCCGACTTTCTTCGCTGGGTTATGAGTGTCACTATTGTGTCTTGTTGCAGTGTCTGAGGATCGCCACTCCTTGTGCGAGGACGAGGATGGATTGGAGGACGAGTTAGAGGACGAATTGGAAGACGAAGATCTTCCCAATGCGTGCTCCTCTTGCAAACAGAGGTTCGAAACCCTCACGGAATACCTGCAACACTTGGACCAGGATGGCTGCATGACTGGTGAGTGAATTTTGCATGTGATGGTTCTTTCTTACTCCTGAATTACATTAACTGGTGAAGTGGATTGAGCAAACTACTGCGACATCATGGAACTAGGTGGGAGTTCTAGATAGGATAACGCCGTTCATGTGTTTGGGTTGAGAGCATGAATGCAGGGTCACCATTAGGGCTCCAAACCATCTGACGCATAATCATAATTTCGAATCTGGAGGTTTGTTTTTGGTGTAGAAAAATTTAATTTATATTTCCAACAAATTCCTTTTTTTACAAAAATATATTTTTTTAATTATATCAGTAGAGAAAGTTTTTAAAAGTCAAAGTGCTTTAAATTTGAAAATTATTTATAAAAAATATTTTTTATCAACTTTTAAATCATGATATCTACAACTTATCAGATGGACTACAACTTATACTGGAAAAACTGGATTTCAAAGAGATTTAGACATAATAGACCCCCCACCCTGTTTGTTCAGAGAGCAACTTTGACATGTTTTCCGATCGATCTCTTAGAAATGTCTTTATTTCCAGAATGTATGAGAGAATACTGTCATTAGATAACTAATGCAAATTAGCTTTTAAACTGATTTTTTTTAAAGTTCCTTAGGGTTTATCTTAACGGGCAGTCGGAGCTTGATTTAACAATCGAAAACGAAAAATGGAAATCACAAATTTGAAGTATACAGTCGTGACGCTGGATTGGAAATATGAATATTTGTTATATGTATTATTAAATGTCCTTATTTCCGCGACAGAGATGGATTAAACAAAATACAACGTTTTCCACCAATTACAGCTTTGTCCCCAATGGGCATTTTACAATTTAAGTATAACAAACAAAAATAATTTACAATTTTATAATATTTATTTTAAAAAAATATTGTGTCTGCCACTTTAACTTTTCGATTGCTGAATTTTAAATTTACGATTGTAATTGGATAATCGTGAACTTTTTCAGTAATCGGGCTGTCGTGAATTTTGTTTAGACTGAGTAGATCATCTGCCTTAAGAAGTTTTTTTTTGAATTTTTGATTAAAAATAGATACTTTTACCGAAAGCCCACGCCCGGAGAATGAGCTACCGATTCCAATGAAACAACGAACCGAATAACTAATTTTCTGCGAAGCTAATCTTTTCGAACGAAACTGGCAACAACGACGCCATTTGCATTCACCCAAATATCCTTCTTCTTCTTCCACTAATAAAAGAACGCCCGGCGCACAACACTAACGAATTAATTCCACCGACACCGCCGAATGATACTCTTCATTATGAACGTCATGTTAATTTATGGAAGAACAGTGAGTGCACAATCGCCAGCGATTCCTTTCGTTTCCATCTCCAGTGGGATGCATAAACCACACAACGGAAAAAGTCCAAACACTTTGGAATCTTCCAACCAGTTAGAGGGTCCTTCGCCGCCAGGGGGACCCATCAGAAATAAAAACCGTTGCCAATTGTCGAGCTCGTAATTTACATGGATGCAAAAGAGGTCCGGTTGCCATGGAGACGCATCCCTCGGTGCAGCCCGTTCGTTTTACCCGGAGATATGTTTATTAGGTCGGCACCCATGGGACGTGGAAAAAGGGGTACAGGAATTATCCCCGCTCTGTGTGTACCCCTTTTGCTAACCCCCCCCCCTACCCCCGCCCGGTTTAACTCCTTCGGGTATATTTTATTTGTTTGCTTTATATTGGGAAAAGGAATTCGAGTCTTATTTTGGGGGCGCTTTTCAAAATTGCGAATTTCGTGAGCCTGAGGTGAGGTTTGGAATTTGTCGTCTTTAATTGGGAAGTATTCAATTTGGCCAAAGGGTGAGGCCGATGACGATTTGAAGAAAACTGTTCTTTCTGGAAATTTACAATCGATGATGTGAGGCTGGCACTTGTATTAAACTTCCATTCAATGTCTCTTAAGGGGGTCCGATACCCAAAATTCTCAAAAAAAGTCATTTTTTTTTATATTTAAAAAATAATATTCAAACTTATCTTAATAACTCACAAAAAACTGCTTCAAAAAATTCTTATTACTTTTTTAGTTATGAATGTTTTAATGATGTGTTCCTATAACATAGTTGTATCATATGTAAACTTTAAAAGCAAATATCTCTGTTCGTGGTTTTGAAATTTAATGAACACTAAAAATGCTAAGGCTTTTTTACTATTATACTTAAAATCATAATTTTTGTGTGTATAGCAAGATAAATATATTTTAAATGGATGTATGCATTCAGATTTCCTATTTTTACCATAATTTGTTTTTTAAAACCACTTAAAATGGAATTTTATTTTTTTTCGTCAATTTTTTTTCCAAAATTTCTAATATATTTTATTTTTTTAAAGTGATGTATCTGAATCAACATTTGAATGCATACATCTATTTACATATTATTCAAGATCTTAAATAAAAAAAATTGCTTCAAAATATTGAAAAACAAAAAAGGAGTAGGAATTTTAAAATTGTTAAAAAGTTTACTAAAATTTTAATTTAAAAATAAATGTGCAATTTAAAAAAAAAAATGGAGCGTCTTAAAATGGTTTTTTATGCATATTTAGAAAGTGAAAAAAAATTGGATTGTACAAGTATAAAAATAAAGAAAAAAATGTCGAAGGTATCGGACCCCCTTAAGGCAATAAACGAATCATAAGACACCGTGTAAAAGTTTATATATCGTCGCCTCAGAACAACAGTAAGACATCTAAAAAAACACGAAAATGAGTTTTCGGTCTTGCTAATATTACCAAATGTGCCTTTATTTAGTGGAACACTCGGATATTTTTATGTCTTCTTTGAAATCCCTGAACTTACAGCCTTAGATATTCAGCGTTGAAAAGACAGCAAATTTTAAAACCAATTTTATGGGCAACTCTGTTTTGGCTGATATCCTACTTTTGCTCTGAGGCGACAATATATTTGTTAAAAAAAGTTTTGGCTAGTTTGAGTTTACCTGTGTTGTTACCGATAGTAGCTACCCGTAGTAAAAATGTAACAATTTTTTGTACTTGCACTAACTTTGGGGCCATTCCACGTTATTTGTCCCTTCCGCAACTTTTTGTTATTATTTTATTATATCTGTTAATAAACCTAAAATAAACCCCATTAAAAAACTAACTAAACTGAAAACAGACCAATCCACTAAAAAAATTGGGTTTATTTTACGTTAATTAACATATTATAAAGTAATTATAAAAAGATGCATAGGGAACAAATGACCGACAAACGCCGTGGAACGGCCGTTTCAATGTATCCGTACTGGTACTCTGCCCGTTAAGTTTCTTATTATAGCATCTCTAGTGGTGTCCTGGATTTCATTTTCTTTCAAAACATTTTCTATTTCTATATAAGCATCGAACCTTCTGTTTATATAGTCAGCAAGTCGGACATCATGGAGTCATTTGTCTTTAACGCATTTAATCTTGTAGAAAAATAATTGCACTTTTTCAACAGTTTTCGATTTGCATACAATAAACAGTTGGTAAGCTCATGAAAATGATCACACATTTTTTGAAGCTTTATTATAGATTTCTTTAGATGAGTTAACTCGCATTTAATATAATCTCTACTTATCAAATAAGTTCAGTTCTTCATGGAACAACTATAAATTCTAATTTCGATTCCCAAAATCTTGAAATATTTCTGAATCAATTCTAGTTTCTTCAAACCATTACCAACACCACTTCCTTCCAGAAATCGATATCCATATTACCCGATACATGGTAATTTTTTTTTAGAGGAGAAACAAAAAACACCAAACTCCTCCCAAGGGACAGCAGCCAGTAATTACTTGCCCCCCCCCCCTTCTTCTGCTTCTGGCCGTTCCCTCCTCTCTCTCCAAAAGGAACTTCCATAGGGGCAGCAACCCAAAAAACCCTTATTAAACAGAATGGCCCCCTGGGACCCGCACACCTAGTCGCTGCTCGGGCCCAGGGCTGCAATTCCTGGAAAGGAGATGCATTTACGTGCACCTTGAGTCGAGAGTTTGGTCCTGGTCGTAATTTGTTTCATCGATTGGGGGAGAAGGTGGTGGGGGTAGGTATGAAGGAATAGGGGTGAGGGTATTTGGTTTGTGTTTTGAGTGGGGATTTAGAATTTCGATTGGGTATTTCCTTGTGGAAGTGTTTGTTGAATTAACGTCGCACTACAGCAGTGGTTCCCAAAAGGTGGTCCGTGGACCCACAGGGCTTCGCTGGTCGATGTTAGGAGGTCCGCGTCGTCACAAAGAAAAAAAAATTACATGAGATTTAATATAATGTTTTCAAGAGTTAAAATGACTGTTAAATGTACAAAAGACTAAAGGTAATGAAACTTCTGATTGTTGTGTTATCTTTTTCTATGTATTTTGCTGAGTAGTTTGTGTCCATATTTTTAGTAAAAGCTGTGTAAAATTAATACAAATTAAAAAATTAATATTTGATTTTTTTCTTCCCACCATTTTAATGTCCAAACAAAATTGAGAGGCATACATGCCCAGAAAGAGAGGGGGCACTTTTATAAACATACATGAATAATGGGGTCCCCTGTTCTATTTTAATTTTAGCTAGTTGTCCTTGGCTTAATGCTAATTGGGAACCACTGCACTGGAGATACATAATAGATTCCAAAAATTGTCAATAGCTATCTAAATAGAAAGATTTGAGTACACTGCCCCGTCGTTTTGTACCATGGTCAGATGACGAGGACCACTTATGATTTGACACACAGCGCATGTGTGTAAACGTGATAATTATGGACCACAACGGATTTTACACGCGCCAGTTACCTATACACGATTCGTGTTTTTTAACGGACGACGAGACAACCCTAATAACGAAATCGTTACATTTTACGAATCTATACCCAAGGAAATACCCGGGAACACTGCCTTGTAATTTTGAACCATTATCAGATGACGCGGACAACACCAAAGCTGGCCCCACCACACAATGCCCACAGGAGATAAGACATCAGTTTACATCGGATTTAGCATGTATACCCTATATTCACTGTGGATATTTTTAGCGGATACCGAGGAACGAAACTGGAAACCATCCAATCACTGCACCCTATACGTCGAGATTCAAACATGATCCTTCGGTCATGAGTCCGTTAATTTACCGCCTGAATCACCGCATGCCTTATATGTGGAAGTGTGGTTGGTAGCAGTATAATCATCTTAGAATCATTTATGAATTTTAATAGCTTTAAATTTTAATATAAATGCTTGTAACCTTGCAGTAGTAACATTCGTCTCAGTATATATAAATAAGTGAAATAAATAAATAGTGCTGATTGAATGTCTAAAGCAGTAGTAGGGTATGAGATCGGTTAATCGTTCATGCTAATGAAAGTAACCGTTAAAGCTTATGAAAATGAACTCTTTGCACTACGAGAACACTTTTGACATTTGCGTTCTTTCTTCGAAACAGTTATTCTTCTTTCTGATATTTTCCCCATGGTTTTTAGTACTCGTATAGGGAAAAAGTCATAATCTATTTTAGATCCGTGCAAGAGAACAATTTGAAAAAGAGATGGATTTTTTTTAAAACACAATATCATGCTGTTCTCGTTTAATTTGAAGAACAGGGATCCAAAATAACTAGTAATTATGTTGTCTGCCTGGGAGGAGACAGCGGAGAGCAAAGGGTTAATAGAAACAATTCTTAAAAAAAATTTGTATTTTTAAAATTAAAATCGGATAAATTTATCTAAACGATTACTCAAATTTAAAAATCGCTTAAAGATTAAATTAATTTCGGAAATAATTGCCTGTCTTAAGTTTCATCTAATTTAAATTCGAATTGGGATGAATCCATCATACCCCAAATGCCTCCCCCTTGGATACTTCCTTGAAGTAAACATAATTCATAATTGAATTTTTGAGACCATTATCCAAATTCCTAGATGCAAAGCCTTTTAAAACTGTAAAACAAACAAAAACCATCCTGCATTTTTAATAATCCTGTCGCCCATTTACATCTTGAACAGTACCAAAGACAACACAATTCCGTACAGCTAACCAACCAAAAATGGCTGAACCCCCTTTAACGTTCACAAATTTGCTTTTTTGTTTTAAATCCTCTTTTAAAACCTAACTTACGAGATCGTAAAATTTACGGTGGCCAGAGTTGTCATTGGCTGAAAGAAGAAAAAAAAATCTTCATGTTGGAAAAGATCTTGTGGTGATTCCCTGGTGTGCCATTCCAACGGAGTAGACGGTTTGCAGTTAACTCCTTAGCTGTTCTGTCCCCGTGGGGGGTTCTGGCAACGGGAAAGAGATGTGCCCGGATGCAGATGTTCGGCCAGGGAGTGATTCCGTGGATGAACCTCTGGAGAGGGGGGGATCTTATGTTAATTGCAATGGTGAGGGGCGTTGGTGAGAATGTTCGACTGCACAGGCTCCTTTTTTGGAACAAAAGAGTGTGTTGGCAAATTGTTACAGTAAAAAAACGAGCCAAGTGCCAGTTTGGTAAATATTTTGTTAATATATTACCTGGTAGGCATTTGGTTGGTTGGATTAGCATCAGACTAGAGCTGAATAGTCAGCTATGGGGGATTTTCACACCGAGAAGTATAGGACCGCTGTTGACACCGAATAGGGAGAACAATCCGAAAAAGTTCCTTAGGATTAGCATGGTACTTCTGCTCAATTTTGGGGCCCGGTAGCCCAGTAGATAAAGGCGCTCAGATGTTAATCAGAGGATTGCTGGTTCGAGCCCGTGCGATGGACTTGACAAAGAAAAGTATAAAAAAAGTAGTGAACTTGTGGTCGGAGGATTGCCAGCTTCGCTACAAAAATACAGAACGTTCAACAAATTATACTGGCGTGTATACGGGACTGGTGCACGATTAATCTGATAGGGGTCCAAAGTCCTGACGCCTGTTGAGGGCGTGGGTTGTCAGCTTAGGTGTTGCCTCATCATGGTTCAAAAATACGAGACATCGTTCCCGGGCCTCGGTTCGAGATAGGCCTCGAACCGTTACCAATAGCCTACTGTTCAGCTCTAGTGCGACGCTAAATAACCAAACCAAACCAATCAGCTCAATTTTTAACTTTTTGTCATTAACAAGTGCTGACACACAGAAATGTCTACTTATTACAATGATATTAATTGTACACATCGTGTGGGAAGCATTTTTTTTAAATAAAAGTATTTTCTGTATTCTGTTATTCTAATTATAGACAACTTCTTTATAGTGCAGACAAATAAAATATAAGTATTTAAATTTATTCATATGTAGAATAAAAATATTGCTTATTTGACAGAAACGGATATTGTAAACAAACTTTCCCATAACTGCGAGAAAAGAAGAGAGAGTGGTCTGCTATCAGGGAAGAAATCGAAACAATCAGTAAGATTTCCCACTTTCTACGTCATGTGAAACTCCCACATAGCCGACGGTTAGGGAGTCTATCCCTCCCGAAGAAAAGACGCGGGAGCCCTTAATCTTAAAATGTGTCTGGAACTTTTGAAATATCCCTTTAACAGGGATATAATTATTCGTGGTCTGATAGTTTGGAGAGTGGGTGGCTGACCATAGTTCAAAATTATGAGGCAGTGTTCCAGGGTCTTTTTATTCAAGAAATATCCCCTAACGTAACCAGTATCCCATTGGGTAGTTAGTTCTAGTAGGATGTTAATTCTACCGATCGATTCCTATGCACTATTCCAGCCATACTATCAAGTTTTTTTTTTTTTTGGTTTGGTTTGGTTAATTAACGTTGCACTAGAGCGGCTCATTGGGTTATTGGCGACGGTTCGGGGTCTATCTCGAAGGAAAGACCCGGGAACACATACAAATTCACACACACATTCATACATGCCCCTCGTTATTTTAGAACCATGGTCAGATGGCGAGGAAACACCTAACTGGCACCCAACGCCTTCAATAGACGTCGGGACTTTGGACCCCGATCAGATGTATCGTGCACCAGTCCCGTATACACGCCGTTAATTTTTGCGGATGTTCTGAACGACTTTTCGAGTATTTTGTAGCGAAGCTGGCAACCCTCCGATTACAAGATCACTACTTTTTTTACTTCTTTGCCAAGTCCATCGCCTAGGACCGAACCAGGAATCTTCGAATTTCCTGCTAGCGCCGTTAAACACTCGGCCACGGAGGTCTAGATAAGACCCGAGAGGGACAGTGATATATTTTACGTTCACCAATCCCCTTCCCGTGAAACAACGAGTTTTCCGTTGTACAAATTGAAGATCGAACTCGAAACCCTTTAATAAAAATCTCTTTGCCAAATATTTTTTTATATAATTTTAATTTTATTTCAGAAAATCTTATTTAATATTAACTTATGCAGTTGAAGAATTGCTAACTAATTAAAGTAGTAAGCAAGTGATCTTCTATTGCTACGTCATGCACGTAACATCATGTCCCTCTTTATTTTACGCTGTGACACAGTTGTGGAATTGTTTGTTAATTTAAATTTATTTTTATTGATTACAAAATTTAAAATTAAATTTATTTTTGTTGATTAAAAAATTTAAATTTATTGATATTTTTACGTCAAAATAATACTTAACTGCAGTTTTAAAAACTAGGTATAATGGATTTACATTTCAAATAATGCACAGAAGGTTTTTAGAACACAGTGCTTCTTTATAGTGGTTGGCGATTATGTAACTTTCTGGATTTGATAACCATGATAATTTTATGCCGAGTTTCCACAACGTGAAAATTATCTCTTAGTTGGCGCATGTACTATGTATTAACCACTACTTAAAAGGATTTAGAAACCGGTACATGCAACCTATACTTTAACAACTATGTGCTGTATCTCTAGAATCTCCTCTTTACTTTAGACCAGGAAAGGGAAAAGTGAAGAGTAACTGGATATAACACCAGCTTTTGTTTTAACCCTAAACCGACTTACGCCATTTTCACTCGTTAGGGTTTTCCACAAAGACACGCATTGCAGTGGGGTACGTGCTTCCAATGGGTGCCCGGTTCGATTCCCCAGGCATGTTGGAGCACGCCGAAATTCCCACGTGGGCCCCACAGAGTTCTAATCTCCGAGGCACTTGCTCCCTTACGCTCCCGTGGGAGTTCTACCCCACCCACACACCCACAGTACCCACAATTCTAATTTCCAAAAGGGGGGCTAGAAGTTCAGACTATTTGCCTTCCCCAACAAGGGACACCACGTGATTAAACCGAGACCCTGGGGGGATACGTTGGCATGGCAACGTTTGGGCTAAATTATGTGGGCAACCCCCTAGGGGATTGAGCTTTGTGAGGTCGCTGGAGTTGGCTATTTATCATCCGACGGTTGGCGACGGGTTTCTAATTAAACCGAAGAAGTTTTTTTTTTTTTAAAGTTCATGATGACAAAAAATAGTAATAAAGAGGTTTGGTGAACAATGAGTGGTATTAACTAGCAAAAGTAGATTTGTTTGCAATCATGACAAGTTACGAAATGTGTATTTTAAAAATGTGTTAGATGACAAATTTTTACAATGAAAAATAAGTTGGTGTAATTTCAGATACCAAGGTTAAGGTAATGAGTATTATTTCGAAAATGTTAATTTGCATTTTCATCTATAATAATGAAAGAAAGAGTCAGTCTGTGATACGCAAAATAACAAGTTCCTCTGCAAGGAAATGTCTTGAAATTTTAAACATATGTACTATTCAACCTCTTATTGTACTAAATAACCTCTAATTTTACTACTCAACTTCTAATTATGGGTCCTCTCAAAGTATATCTAAATGCACTATTCACTGTACACTTTTCATCGTATGATGTGAGATGCTTATAATTTTTTTTAAATTAAAATTTACAATTTTTTTTTAATTTTTAATATAAATCTTGAAAATATTTTTAGAAAAACTTATTTTGTGTGTGTGTTGTATAAACAAAATAATGTAAACTGTATATACACTTATACAGATATTTGCTATTTGTAATTTTTTTTAAATAATTTTTTTTAAAAAATCAATAATTTCACTGCTTTAAAACTATTAAAAAAAACTAACACATATACAATCTACAATCTATTATATTACTAATCTCTAAAAACAAATTAAAGTAATATGGTTCAATATGCACGTAGCAAATTTGACGCTGTTTCTTTAAATGAATCTGAACTTTTAACAATGTAATCGTGATCAAACTCGATAATAATCATCACTGAGAAAAATTAGTTCAGAATTATTCAGGCAATCTTGTAACAAGGTTTAAAACTGAACCTTAAAACTAATTAGTTATACTTAACGTAGAAATGTAGTTTTGAAATCGTTAGATGAAAAATAAAATGAACCATTTTTTAAAGAAATAATTCTTGTGTGGATATTTTTAATGATTTTGTATTCAACTCCCCCCCCCTCCTCTAATAAAGCACTAGGTGTGGAAATATTAAAAAAAATTACGTCGATACTTTGACTGGACGATATTTTCATTACATCACATTGTTTTACAAGAATAGAAAACAATAAAAAATAAAACACATACAATTAAAACCCACCTCCTTCAATTCAATGAATCGAAATCCGATACAACCTGTCCACTCCAATCACCTTGGCGATGAAACAATTTCCCCAAGTTCAAAGAACTACGGGAAAGAGACAATGGACAGTCCACAATTACTCGGAAACGCCAAACAACCCCAAAAAACAAAAAATCTCCGCCAATAAAATTAAAAACAAGAACTAATTACAACAAAAACTTCTCAATTTTTGCTGTTGTGTTTTTTCCCCCCTGCTCTTGTTCCACAAACAACAATCGCCAAATTATTGTTGCGCCATAATAAAGTCCCCCCTTTCCCCTTTTCAGTGGTTGTAAATTGGCGGTGTTTTGAGAGGCGACTTGTGTTGTCCCGTGGTTCGGCTGTCAACATCAAAGTCTTGTGTCCGGATCGGAATGCTGGATGTTTTTGCGCCGTGAATTGTTTTATGCAGCACTTGATTGAATTCTCTGACGTGGAAGACAATGATGTGTTAATGAGGGGTTGATGGACAAGTCGAAATGAAGGCTTGATTGGAGGGATTCAGTCGATATATCAAGTTTTCCAAAGGCATTTTCTTTACCAACATAAGACTCAGGGAACGAAATTCTTAACTTTTTATGAGTTTTTTAATTGATACAAATTCCTCCAGATATAAATTTTCTGCAAAAATCTACAGAAAAATAAAATTCTACAGATTTTCTGCAGAATTTACTTTTAAAGTAATCTGCAAATTGCTACAGATTTTGTTGCAGAGCTTTGAAGATTCTTGACTTAGAGAATTTTTAACATAAAATGTAGTTTTAATTCTACAGTTATCTGTAGATTTCGTAACTTTGACATAGTGCAGCATCACGTAATTTTCTATTGAGTAGCATAAATGCAAAATCAGTTAAATCCATAAATTCGCAAAAGGAGATTTTGGTATCTATAATTTAAAACTTTGACTTTTCAATGTTAAAATATAATAAAGAAGCGAAAACTGCTTTTTACTACTAATAAATTGTAAAAAATGAAATCCACAGAAACAAAAATAGTTATCAGCAAACATGAACATGAACGTCATTTTTGATTCATGAACACAATCAAGATGGCAACGCATAAAATAAAAAAAAACAGTTTAAAGCCTTCATTCAAATTCAAAACAAGTTAAGTCAACTATGATTTTATAACTTACTCGATAAAATGAGAACATACACATTTTAGTGAAAACCTTTTGTATTTTTTTTTGTTTTTACAATAGTATAGTTTTGACATGTTTTCTGGATGTACACCAAATAGCTTTGACTGGATAAAACTGCTTTTGAATTTGAGATACTTTATAATTTTCCATAAAAAAAAATCTAGTTCAAAATTACGAGGCAGTGTTCCCGTGTCTTTTCTACTGGACACATCCGAAACCGTCGCCAATGCCCTATATCACTAATGCGCCGGGAATTCAAAAAACCCAAAAATAATGTTTTTATGATTTGGTTTCCGGGTTGGTTGTGGGGTGCCAATTCAGGTGATGTCCTTGTCATCTGACATCATCTCAAAAGTGTTCCCGGGTCTTTCCTTGAGGATATATGTCATACGGACTCGTCGCGAGCCAAAATTTCTGTTTAAAGAAAATTATTATTAATAAGTATTGATTGATTGTTAATAATTTTATGACTGGACATTTTCCATTGGGTATTCGTCATTGTCATCGAGGTTACGTATTTTATGTCAAAGTGATATGTCATTTCGAAAGGTTTGTTACAAGATTGAGGCCACAACAGCATTGCCATAAAGGTTTAAAAAAATATATGTTATTATATAAAATTAATTATCGGAAAGATGACACACATTTGCATGAGTCAAATATTTTCTTAATTGAGCATGTTTAATGCAAATTTGGGGAAAGCATGATTTAAAAAAATAAATAATAACAAATGTAGTTTGAAATAAGAATCGGGGTGGATCAGAACATAAGAAATGACTTCAAATAATTCGTGGAGTGAACTCTTTACAATGAAAGAATTTGTAGTATCAAATAACTGACATTATCTCTCGGGATCTGGCAATCGCTTTGCTCGGTTAATGCACAACGTCCCATGTTCGGGTGTCTGCCAAACGCGCTGCACTATATTGGTGACCCTGCCTGAACTTTTCTCAGTGACGTTACTATTTCTACCCACGCGATACGCTTCACGGGTTCCCTTCATTCGTTCCCCTATCCGACTCACTGTGAGGAGATAATGTAGTATTCAGTTCAAATACCCAATACTTTCTTTCCGGCTCGAGCAATGACTGAAGTATCGGCGTAGCATGCACAATGCCTCGGCCAAACGCACTGCGTTACACATTAAATTTCCAAAACGAACCCATTTTAGGCAAATAATAACGAGTTCACAAACGTGTGCCTAGAAAAATTCCTTTCGCAACCCCATAATTAGATACGACATAAATGGAGCGAAAATTAGCTCGTGTTACATCAAAACCGACGCCCATTTTCGCTGTCGCCAAAATTGTCGCGATAAGAAGTTGATGAATGAACGCTCTCAACGCTGTAACAAAAGTCGCCACTGGCCCCCGAAGTGCGCCAATCGGACAGTTTTCTTGGCATCATTTGTCACCTAATCTAGTTTTCGTCAGGTGTTTCGTTTAAAAAGATCATTTGGTCGATGAAATACAACCTGAAATGTCGCCTTTAAATTCGTCATTACAGTTTGATTAATGGGGGCTTTTATTCTGCGAATTAGTGAGTTTTAGCTTCTCTAACAAATGCTTTGATAAGGAGAGCGGTGAGTGGTATTGGCGACGGAAACAGTTTTGAGAGGTTTCATTTTTTAATACTTTATCACATAAACGTGACATGGTTAGTTAATTAATATTTTTTCTATTATATATACAACGTTGAATTTAAATAGGGGCTATAATATAGCCATAACATAGGCTATCACAGAATAAGTTTAAATATAATCTCGTATGATTTTTTTTTTAATTTGGTAAAATTATAGTTTGCAATTTTCTAAATATACTTGCTAAATACTAGAACTGTGTTTATGTTTTTTAATGAGTTATTTAAGATTTTACGCTGAATGAAAGGCATGTTTTTCAAGAAACGAAAACGTTAAACAATTTTTTTTCAGTGTTCGTTTTTTTTTTGGATTTTAAAGTTTTTTGAAAAGCCAAGGCTTTTTTTAGTATTAATGGAAAAATATTTCTCCATTAATATAAAAAAAAAAAGTATATATTTAAAGTAGAAGTAAAAAAAGTATAATTTTTTAAAGCATATCGTAAAATATGTGTATATTATAAATTTACTTGACAATTCGCCCAAATGATAGTAGTAGTATTCTTTTTAATTACAAAAAAAATGTCGATTCTTATGTATTATAGTTTAAAGGATCGTGAGACCAAATTTGGGTGAAAATATTTAAATATTTAAAAAAGCCTTAGCGTTTTAAAAAAAGCTTTCAAAAGCTGAAAAGTTTAAATTTTGAAAGAAAAAAAAAACAATAATTTATTAAATTTTTGTGTGAAATTTTGTTTTTTTATATAAATTTAAATAATGCACAATAAAATATTGATTAAAAAAGAGAAAAATAAAGTTTAGATGTTACTGTGTCCTGTTCAGGCATGTAGCATCAAACTTAACCCTTTGCACTCTCGGGCGCCAACATAACAACCCGTTCTGTTGTTTCCCTGTTCTTTAAAATAAACGAGAGCAGCATGATCTTGTGTTTAGAACATCAATCTTTTTATCAACTTGTCCTCTTGCAAATACCAGACAGATTAGGATTTTTTTCTCTTTATGAGTATAAAAAAATCTGTGGAAAAGAACGTAAAGAGGAATAACTGTTCCATAGAAAGAACACAAATCGCAAAGTGTTCTTGGAGTGCAAAGGGTTAAGAGACTGGAACTTTTCTGGATTTCAGAAAATGTTTTCCTAGTTGTTTCTCATTCCTAAATTGACTTTTGCGAGTGTTATATCGACCCTTCTTAGTGATCCTTTGAGGTATCACTATACCGAGGTCCGAGAGTCTGCTGTAAGTTTTTATGATTATGAATTATATTTTTTTCCAATTGTAAATATCCCTAAATAAAAATGAATAATTTGTTCAACTTGAGAATTCAAGTCAAATATAACTAAGATGAGTAAATTCCCTCCTGCTCCGAGAAATAACCATTTTCTTCAAGCATCATCCGGTTTCCATGGCAACTTTTCGATGTAGCGCCATCTCTTGGACATGGAAGGAACTTAAAGGAAGTTTAAAGTCTTCAGAGTTGTTTTGGGGGGTATTAAAAAGTATAATTTAATACTGTGGGACTTTATATTTTAATATTTAAAAGTTAAAAGTATCATTTATATAACTTTATAGGTTTACTGCTTCGAAAAAAAAATTAATATTTAGTTTTAACCCTCTAGTGCTTAGTGTAGCATATATGCTACACAACTTTAAAATGACCACTAGTTGCATCTATTGAGTTTTATGTTAACTATTATAGTATTGTCATGTAGGGAACCATGTGCCTAATTCTTATAACCTCCGCAAGCCTCTGCATCTTTCTAAAATAACTGTGAGAAAGGTAATCAGTTGCTTCGAGGTCTGTTGTTCTAAAACTGGCTCGTGAAGGTGAAGTTTTCGAAGGTTGTTTTATTACTTATAAGTATAATATGACTCTACAAAATATTCCTAGCTAATACCAGATGTGCGTATACTGAATTTAATTATATTTTCATTCTTTTTGAAAATTATTTTAATAATTACACATGATGTTGCATACATGTTACACAACGGTTTTAATTAATTATTTAATTAAATAGGCATTTAGGATTTTTTTTTTGGTATATTTTTTCAGTGATCCAGGTGCAAAAAGAAAACAAAAAAAATATTCCATTTAAAATGAAAAAATCATGCAATAGAGGGTTAACACTACTTTTTAAAAACCTAAATTTTGGAAAAGTTATACCTGTTTAAATCCAACAATTTGCTATCAGCCAGGTTTCCATTTACGTTTTTGCATAAAAAAACCTATTAAAAATTATAAAATGTTTAAAAACACCCTAAATTATATTATTATATTAACCTTTTAACAATTTTACTTTTATGACATTATTTAGCATATTGTCCCCCCCCCCCCCCCCCATACACATAATTTAATATTAATTTTAATAGGTTAATTCAAACCCTACCCAAGTTCTTCTGTTTACTATGCTAAATGCACTGGAGGTGTAAAGTCAATAATTTCGATAAAACAAAAATATCGATTTCGATCAAACAGTTATACAAGATTCATCGCAAACGCAGTAAACAGCAGTATTCATCACAGTAAACAGTCATTAATTGGTTTGCTCAAAATTTCTAATAATTAGAACATTACATCACTGACTTCGTTTCAGAATTCATCTACTGATAAAACTATTTTATGTGTCCGTAACACGTTTTACCCTATTGATATGGTTTGCTTAGATTAGGTTCTATACATGCACATTTCGGGAAAGTTAATTGCGTTTTCTCACGAATTCCCCTTAATCAAAGCACATTTTGAACGTTTGCTCTTCAAATATTAAGTGATTCTTCAAAGCAGTGGCGAATTTAAGAAAAATAGCACAGGTGGTAAGACTTTCGAGGGGCTCAGTTTTTAATTATTACGTCACGCACCCTTAGAGGAGGGGTCTGTCATGCGGGGGAGGTGGCCACAGGGTGTGCGTGACGCAGAAAAGCTTTGTAGATTTTTTCCCCTGAAATTTTAATTGAAATAACTTTTTTAGAAATCACTTTCTTTATAATGGGTTAATTTTTTAGAGTCATTCTTTAGACCCTACACAAAATAATAATCTAAAAATCTATTAAAAATATTATAAATTTTAAATCGATATTATAGTTTATAGTGCCCCGCTGCTACATTTTCAAAGGACCATGCTCCTGCTAATCTACTGCTATGCGACATAACTATTGTCTTCAAGGGCCTTTTCGGTAATCGGGCCCTGTAATGTAACAAGAAGTGGACCCGTCGAAGAAGGGTATCAATCTACACATATTAGAAAGGGTAAGAGATTCCAGAAGAAAACTGCAGTGAAATATGCAAAAAAAAAATTCTCTTTCTGTCCTTTTTTAATTTCTGGAGTCAAGGAGGCTTCTAAAGTTCCCAAATTAAAATGTCCATTTGCCGTCTGTTAAATCTGTCACTGCTTCAAAGTACATCTCTATCTCTCTATTTTAAAAAAAAGTAAGCCCTATAGGGGGAAAAAGTAAGACCTAGGGGGAATTTTCAGTTCTTTCAATGTTATTCAGATCGTATCTCAAAATGTAAAAGTCCTAAAATTACGAAATTAAGTGAACTTGTTAAGAAATGTTTGAGAAATAAGAAGAATATATTTTTGTTTCAATACTGTTATTAGTTTATAAGTTATTTAATATTAAAGTCGCCGTAGATAAAATTTCGCTTACAAGTAATTTTGTCCGTCGAGCTTCTGACATACTATTAAGAGGAGAGACCCAATGTTTTTAGGGAGTGTAGGAATAGATTTGAACTGGAAATCCAAGTAAGCATTTTTTAAAATTAGAATTAGTTTTGGATTTATAAATTTTTTAAACATTTAAACACGCTCCACTTATTTGAAGTTTTTTCACCCTCATTTTTTTCAACGAGATTTCTAAACTGCTACAAGTCATTTAAAATTACATATTTTCTTATTAAAAAATTATATTAATGTTCGTTAAAACTTCATCTTTCCAATGTCATAAAGATTATATTTCTATCTTTACAATTAAATTAGATACGGTCATTTAAGGTAGGCATAAAAAATAGTGAAGAAGGAAAACAAATTCGGATATTTCGAGCACATTTTAATTTACGACTTTTTGTCTCATTGTTCCGCTCGCATAGCAAAAAGTAAATGTCCAAAAATTATGAAATTGTATTGTATGAATTTATTAAAAAAAAATTGCGAAATAAGGTGAATATATTTGTTTTTCAATACGATCAGTATATTAGACATTATTTCATGTTAAAGTCATAATTTTAGAAAATTTCGAAAACAATTCATACATATTTGGATACTTGTCTTCCAATTGTCAACACCCAAAAAAAATAAAAAATTAGGAATATAAATTAAACTGTTGACTACAAATGATCCGGAGAGTCTGTGAAAATTAAAAAATAAACTTTTTCCCATTAAAAAAATATAGTCATGTTCGCAAATCCTCCTTTCTTGGATGGGATGATATCAATATATTCTTTCTTAAAAAATAAATTAGATGTAACTATTTATGTAAAGTACTATAAACATTATTAAAAGAGAGTTCGGTAGAAAAACGCGAACGTGTATGGCAACCCGTATGGCATGTATGGCAATCGTTCAAGTTCGGAATTTCGGATCGTTAAGTTGGGAAATTTCTTGTCTCAATCCCCCCAAAAATAAATTTGTGTGACGGCACTGTCAGTAATGATTCATATAACTAAAAAAAAATATTGCTGTTAAGATACATTGTCATTGTCTACAGCGTATGAAGCCAGTATTGGTTTGCGAAGCAAACCAAAGAGGATTGCATAGCAAACCAAAGAGGATTGCTTAGCAATCCTCCGGGGGTTGGCGGAGCCCACTTGTTATATATATAACGCTTCCCCACTTTTAAAGTCTTCTTTTTTAATGTCTTTTATTTTCACTCCATTTCCAACCCTCATTGTTCAAACGCACATCCTCTTTCATGAAATGATATTTTGATATCAATTGTATTAAAATTAGTAGGGAAAAAAAATGTTTCCAGAAATACTAACCCTTTGTTCAGAAGTGTGGCTGAATTACATGGCAGTGAAGATGTTTGTCAACACCTGTCATCCAACCTTAGTCTGGCTCTAACCAGTCAGTTTTATTTTGCAACATCAGTGACTTCAGTCACTCGAGTGAGCCCCAATGGCTCAGTTGGTAAAGCGTTCAGCTACTAGGATTGGTGGTTCGAATCCGGGAAATGGACTTGACATAGAAAAGTAAAAAAAGTAGTGATCTTGCTAGTGTTAGTGTTGCCAGCTTCACTACAAAAATACTAGAAAGTCGTCCAGAATATCCAACAAATTATACTGGCGTGTATACGGGACTGGTGCACGATACATCTGATCGGGGCCCAAAGTCCCGACGTCTATTGAAGGCGTTGGGTGCCAGTTCAGGTGTTTCCTCGTCATCTGACCATGGTTCTAAAATAACGAGGTGCATGTATGAACGTGTGTATGAATGGGTGTGTGAATGTGTATGTGTTCCCGGGTCTTTCCTTCGAGATTGACCCCGAACCGTCGCCAATAGCCCACTGTGCAGCTCTAGTGCGACGTTAATTAACAAAACCAAATCAGTCACTTGAGTATCTTTAAACTCTTTATAACATGATTTTCACTTCTTACACTCAAAATGTTGTCCTATTTAAATTTATTTTCAGAATAAGTCTTTTATATGCGCATGTTATTATTTTTCACCTAATATGCGACATACATGCATGTCGAATTAGACTACTGGAAGCAGGGTCGCCTTTAGAGGTGTACGACGGGTGCCCGGCACGACACCCCGTGGCCAGTAAAAATAAAGATATATTTAAATCTTACAAGGAAAAATGAATTGAATTATTTTTTTATTTGCCCTTAATCATATATAATAGGGTATATTCTATCATCGATCATTATTTATCTGGCGTCCAGAGAATAAACGAAAGTTTTTTTTTTACTGTAACTAAAGGAACTAATATAAAGATTTATTCACATACAACTTCCTTATACACATTTATTATGCATCGAAATGCAAATTTTTAAAAAAAGTTTTCATTTTTTTTGGGGGGGGGGGGGTGGAAATGGAAGAGGGGTGTGCAGGAGTTGGATTAGTATAATATAGGACCTATGGGAAAAAGGGGTTGCTGAAAAATTGGTAGTACGCACAAAAGGGGTGCCACAGTTATTGGTTGGCATTCGACCACACGGCTGCCAAAGGCGGTGCTAACTGAAAGTCTAATCCATTAAACTACTGAAAGTTACTAGCTTTCATGCGTCGTACACGAACAATAGCCATAGAGATGTCATTTGAAAATGCACACTGCTATTATGGGATGTCGTTTTTTTTTTTTAAGAATTGTTTTCAAAACTCTTTTAACGATTTCTATTAACATTATTAAAATAACTTAATGTTAGCGGACTTTCAACGCTCACTTGTGCTAAAAAGATTATTTTAAATTAGATATGCATTGAACGGGGTTCTTAAGGAATTAGTTAGTTGGGATATTTTTCTCAATACAGAAAAATATGAAACAGTGACATCATGATCATTGGACGTCTTTTTACGAAATTAAAAGAAAAAAATAACGTTAGTGTTCTAATTTATACATTTGTATTTTGCGACTGTTATTTTACGTGACTTAAGTGACGTTAAAAAAACAGTTATGAAATAAACTTTAGCATTTTTTTTTCAAGCCACCATTTATGAAAAGTTAGAATTGTGTTTTTGTCATATAAGCTGCCGTTATATTTGCCACATATTTTTATTTATTATTATTTTAATTTATTTCGCGTACAAATCCTTCTTAAAATTAACACTCCGTTCCGTCCATCATTACTTATGCCCTTTCTGAGTATTTCTCCATTTAACCCCCCATTAAATTCCCAGCAACAAAGCCAAACTTTAATTCTGATTCACGACGACTTCGCCAAATCCAATTATTACCCGTCTCCCCGAACAGAAAGCATCGCCAAATGATACGCATTCCCACTCTTTCTATCAAACTGGCCGAAGCTCGAATTCCTGTGTTTGTTGTGAGGAGGTCCACGGGGACCTCATTAACATCGGGGGTGAGGGTGGACTTGGGGACAGTGGACCCGGGTCCACCAGGGAACTTCTCCCACCTATTGCAGACGATACTTTTGGCGAGGGATTTGTTTGGAACTGTCTCTAATTAGGCGATAAGAGTTGCAAGGGTTGGCGTGGAAATGTGTATTTGATGAGTTGCGAACGCGTTTAAGCGATTGGTGGGGCGATTTCCCTAGGCGGGAGGATGTTATTTTGTGCCTGGATTGAACCAAGTTGTTAAGGAATCCAATGTGAGATTAAATAGTCGGGAGCTGTGTGAATATCGAATAAAAGGATTGGTTTGGATAGAAATGCTGGTGTCGTTGCATTATGAGCACCAAACATAATATGTTTAAGAAACATCAAAATTATCCATATTGACGGTGCTAAATAAACGATAATTCTAATACTTAGTCTTTTCCACTAAAAGAACATCTTTGGCATTTGCATTCTTTCTACGGAACAGTTATTCTTCTTTCTCTTTCCCAGAACTTTTCTATGCTCACTGATGGTAACTTTTTTTTTAAGTGTTTTAGGTTTGGTTTGATTAATTAACGTCGCACTAGAGCTGCGCAGTGGGCTATTGGCGACGATTCGGTGCCTATCTCGAAGGAAAGGCCCGGGAACGATGCTTCGTATTTTTGAACCATGGTCAGATGACGAGGACAACACCTGAGCTGGCACCCAACGCCTTCAATAGACGTCGGGACTTTGGACACCGATCAGATTTATCGTGCACCAGTCCCGTATACACGCCGTTAATTTTTTGTGCATGTTCTGGACGACATTCTAGTATTTTGGTAGCGAAGTCGGCAACCCTCCGATCGCAATATCACAACTTTTTAATATTCTTTAGTCTAGTCCATCGCAAGGTTTGAACCGGGGACCCCTTGGATTCCCAGCTGACACCTTAATCCACTCGGCCACGGAGGCCTCGTTTTAGGTTTGCAAGAAACCAAGTTGAAAAAAAAAGGTCGACGTTTTTTAAACCGATCAATTATGCTGTTATCGTTTTTGTTAAAGAACAGGGAACCAAAAGAACGGGTCGTTATCTTGTCGCCTGAAGGGAGACAGCGGAGTGCAAACTGTTAAAGAGCATACTAACAAACTGTTCATAAAATGAAAAATAGTGAACTGTTACGGAGCTCAATCCCTAAACTTTATGGTGAAGATCTAGCTTCCCGAGATCCCCTACCGTTGTCTTCCAAATTAACTATACTGAAGTGTCCCCTATTCAATTCCCTTTTTAACCGACTGCCCAGCGCGCCCACCAAAACTCAAAAAAAAAAACTCCAAATTAAAACCGCCAGAAATTTTAAATTGAAACCGCTAACGCGCGCCAATTCGAGAGGTTATAGATTCGACCTGTATGTATTTTTTATTTTTATTTATTTTTTTTATGTATGTGCGCGCGGGATTTCGTTTCTACTTCAGATATTTGGACAATTTTTTTTTGTTGGATAGGGGATGTTTCAAAGGGGAGCAATTTGAAAAACATATCCGGTTATCCGGCATTTAACTATCCAGATTTCTCAATTAACCGGACCGTTTAAAAAAAAATGTCGTCCGATTTCGAAAATTCTTTTTTTGTTCGATAGAGAAAAATCCACTTAGGCAAAATCTGCAAAATAATAATAGGTTATCCGGCTGTTATATATCCGGAAATGTCGATTAACCGGATTTTTTTTAAACAATTTATTCGATTTCAAAATATTTTCATTGTTTAACGGAAGTTGTACAACAATGACATTTCGTTTAACATGCATTTATTGGCTTTGTTATCGATTGTTTTAAAATATACATTGTTGGACACAAGTTGCTACTAGAATTTCTTGGTGAATAGGGGGCGAAGCCCCCTGCTAAATTAAAAACTAAAGAGGGAAAAATAAAATAATCTTTCTAAAAAAAAGGAAAACCGACTTTAAGAAAAATGCGCTAAAAAGTTAAAAATAATTTTTAATTTTACGAATGAGTTGGAAAAAATTGAATTATTGAATATCAATTTTATACTTAGTACAACTTTTGGAAGTTGGTGCCAATTTACAAAAATCATATCTAAATTTTGGCGCCGATTTCAAAAAGTTGTACTAAGTATAAAATTAATATTCAATAATTCAATTTTTTCAACTCATTCGTAAAATTAAAAATTATTTTTTACTTTTTAGCGCATTTTTCTTAAAGTCGGTTTTCCTTTTTTTTAGAAAGATTATTTTATTAAATCTTTTATTTGCAATTCTCTCTCACTAGTTAGAAAAAAAGGAATGGCAATCTATTTGTTAATATTATTGGTTTCCAACCCGTTGTTTACAGATTTATTTTGATCCATGGAGACCTTTTGAATCACCAAAATATTTTCTCTTTTTAGAAAACATTGTTTGATGTTTTATCTTTTATACAAAAAAATTACGTGAGGAATGAACGTTTTATTAATTACAATATAAAACATTTGTATGTTGTTGGAAAAAGAAATTTGATGACATTTTGTCAGCCTGCCGATATAATTTATGAGTTTTAACTTGTGTGTTTGGCTATTCCTTTAACCTTTCTATTAGCAGATTTGAGCAAGTGCTATTTCAATTAATTAGTTCTTTTATACACGTACTGTTGTACTTCTACTAAAAATTATTGAAGTTGTCAAAACAAATAAAAGTACAAATATCACATTTATTACTTGGGGTAACTTTATTCCTTGACAAGTAATACATTAACATCAATTAATACGTTTAGTAATTAATATAAATTCTATGAAATACAATTGATTTTTTTAATAAATTAACTTCCCGTAATACATTATTTAATACCAGAATTATATTTAGTGCGTTATATTAATTATACTTCACATCTGAATTTTACTTTTCGAAATTAATGAATCGCACTTTGTATAACTTTTAATTTGGTGGTCCGTAACAATAAATAAGTTGTGAGCCGTTGGTTTAAATCAATCATTCCTCTTTAATTCTCTTCATTTTTCAACCCTACCGTAACGAATATCTCAGAAGCTTTAAGCCCATCAGGACCCAAGACCAAATCTTCTTTCCAAGCAACACAAAAAGAACCCAAAAGCTCAAAAGAAACCTTTTTTCTCATTTATAAATGTACCTCATTAAATACAAGAATAAAAAAAAATCCTTCAGCGATCAATCTATTTTTTCTTCTCCATTATTGTGATCATCCCTAACTAAAACCAAATGCAGAACAGAAAGGGAGAAAAAAAAAACGCGTTTGATAATTGGCGATCATGACATCAAAAACACCGCGAACGGACGTCGCCAAAAGATGGCGTCCAAAAAAGAAGAATGAAAGAAAGGAACAAAAATGTTTGTCTAATCTCTCCCCCCTTCCCTATAAAATCCAAGTAGGATACGAATTAAAATATAATGAGAAAAAAATCCCTTCACCTCAGGGTGTGGTCCTGTCCATTTTGAAATATAACCCCTAGGTTATATCGTATGGATTTGCTTTAAAAAAATGCCTCGAATTAAGAATTGGCGAGAAAGAGTTATACAACTTGGCGTAGCTCCTAATACTTTAATTAATGCCTTGTCCTGTGCACAGTGCTTTAGGATATCGATGATTCAATCTGGGTTTGATGAAGGAGCAGAGCCCGAATCGATTCATAAACTTTTCTTTATCTGATTCCATGCTGAAAAGGATTGCAGTAGGAGAAATATATTAAAGTTAACAATTGTCTTTCTTTTTATTTGTGGGTTTTGATGCAAGAGTATCATTTTGGGTTATGTTTATCGTCCACTTTGTGAAGTTGATAACCTTTGGAATAATAATGGATGATTTTTTGTATGTGATGTATTTTGTTTGTATAGAATTATATGTTGGGTGTAGATTATAATTCTTCGTTTGGTGAAGGGCGATATTAATAAGGATGATGCGATAAGAGAAGTCGTTTGAAATGTCTTATCAGAAAAAAGTGTTTGGGTTTGTTCATAGGTATCGATCTTTGTGCCTGCCTATTTGAGATCAATTGGCATTCTGTATAGTGTTGTGGTCGTGCCAAAAGTGTTTCTACTACTATATAGATCCATTGATATTCTGTATAGTGTTGTGGTCGTGCCATTTGCGCTCATAATAAAATTAGTGCCAGTAGCGCCTAATCTTGGAGGGTCATTGTAATAAAGGTAAAAGATGCAGAAAATCAGTTTTAGAGGTTTTCCTTTGCTCCCCAAATCTCAAATACAGGTCGCCGTTTGGAAGGGGTTGAATTTTAAATTTTTAGAACTTAAATTTATGCATTTTTTTGCAATATGCTGCGATGAAATTTTTTATTAAAATATTGGAGCTTTTCACATGGGACTGTTTTTCTTTACATTTAAAATTTAAATTATTTTTAATAACATTTATATTAGTATTATAAAAAAAATTAAAGATGCTAAAAGTGGGGTGTGAAAGTAGTTGTTTAGTGGGGTTACTTTCTACTATTATATAAAATACTATGTTTTCATTTTAATAATTTACATTTTGCTTCTTTCACCAACAGTTGGAGAATTATCTTCTTGTACTCCATAGTATGTGTGTTGCATTGAATTTCAATAACGGGAATTATAGTTTAACTTTGCTGAAAAATATAAAAACAAATTAAATTGTATAATTATTCTGTAGCTCAGTACCTAAAGAATTAGGGTTTTAGAATTATTAGTGGGACTCTTCTACAAACTAACACGTCATGTCGTTTCCGTGAGATGAATCACAGCGGGTTTCTAAAAAAAAACTAAACCGAGTATGATTTGATAGATAGAAACACATTATAAAGCAAGCGAAATATTTATTGGCCCATCCCACGCTCGTTTTCAAATAAAAAAACAACCCTTTTTATGTTCTTTTGATCGGCAGATCCATTCGAGGAAAAGCATTCGCGAAATTACTCCTCCAAAAAACAAGTTATCGATCAACACCTTTTGAAGAAACTGGGTGATAAACAAAACTCTAGTTCTAATAAACACAAAACAATCTGATACTTCTTTTCCAATTGGATTTCCCTGTGGCTACAGAGAGGAACAGCACTGCGCCGTGATTCGTAGGTGCTCGTCACGTCACGCTGACACGTGACCCCTGGTGGGTGACGCCCTCTTTGCATGCGAGCTCGCCATCTTGGATTGACAGCTCGAACGAATTGGCCGACTTTGATCCGGATTGCTTCTTGCGCCTGATGACAGCTCACTCGAAGTTCGAAAATCGAATTTCGATCGCAGGTGTATCGGCTGTTGACGTTAAAAACCAAAATGAATCGAATGTTACTTGGTGATTAATTTAAGAGTTGTGGCGTGGAATGATGAGATGTTTTTGGGTTGTCTACAGATTTTGATAGCATTACGTCATCCTACATGAATGTTTCTATTTGCCTTTTTTTCCCAATAAAAATCATATTATAGAAATTCAGAAAAACAAATACAGTACAAACGATATTCCTCTTCCATATTTGGATTCGTATCTCAAAAAGTATTTATTAGAGAATTATGAAATTGTTAAGAAATATTTCGAGAATACAATGAAGATATCTTTGTTTCTATAAGACAATTATGCTAGAAAATATTGTATATTTTAACAAAAAAACATTTCTAAAATGCAATGAAGTTTAAATTTAAAAAAAAAATTGTGTTAGTGACATAAAAACCATAGTATAAGAATACCTATATGAGCAACAAAATACCTATATTTGGGCTAATAACTTTTTAAAAGATATTTTAAAATTATTAAAAATTTTAAATTTGTAAAATGTTTGTTAAATTTTTTAATTGTAATATAAATGCATAAAAAATAGTAATTTCTTCATTATAATAGCTATCATTATAGTCCCAGAGTACAACACTCTATCCACTCATTCGAATTATGACAATATAGGTATAAGAACCAAACATGAGCTGATGATCCAGAATCTGAGTAAATGACTTTCGTTCAAAATTTGAGGATGTACAATGAAAACTTTATCTTCACTTTCTAATGTTCCATTTCAAATATAGATTTTCGTTATAAGTCATAATGTGATGTCAAATTATTTGTGTTTTCATATATCTTGACGCTTTGTTTTTAAGTTTTTTTTATTTAATCTGTATCAGTTTCTATGAACAGAATGTCTCAAGAACCGATAATACTAAGGTAATCACATTTTATATAAGTTACTGATAAAGGTTTCATATAGATCCGTTAAACATCGTATATACCAATAGCTGTAAATCAAAATTAAACGTAATAGGGGCTCAGCTAATTTGTAATTGATTATATAATGCCGAATTTTAAATTCAAACATTCCATGATATGACTGATGGAACAAATATATAATTTTATTATCTATTAAAATTTTAGGTGTTTGGTGAATTGAATAGTTATTTTATGAAGTGCATTTTTCATGAAGTGCATGATGATGATGTAAAGACGAAGAGTCCACTTTTTGTTGCCCAGCGAGAATGTCTAAAATTATGCATTGTTACGATATATTCCTAATCGAATAGCCCAAATGCAAAAGCAGTTATATCCAAAAATTTGAAATATGTGATTTTGGTATCAATATATACTTTTAACTATGACTTCAATTTTAAAATACAATAAAGAAGTATAATTTGTGATGTAATAGTAAAAAGTAAAAAAAAAAAGAAGTCACTCAGAAGTAAAAATAGCATATATTTTTTTGCGTTTGTTAATCAAGTTTTAAACGGGTGCAAAAGCTGTTATTCCAGCAAAACTGAGCGTAAGCGAATATGATTGTTGATTAAGTGAAATGCGAATATATCAGCTTTTGTTTATTGAACAAGAACAAGATGACGCCGTATCCAGCTACAAAAACAATTAAATCTATATTCCAGTTGCAATGTGTTATATGTGAAACTTAAATTTAGAATTTAAATTATTCAGTAATCTGATAACCAGCATATTAAAAAAAATATTGTACTTTACCTTCATTTAAAAAAATATATAACAATCGAATTCATAACCTCTTGACTTGGCGTGCGTTGGCGGTTTTAATTTAAAGTTTCTGGCGGTTTTATTTTGGAGTTTGGATTGGCGCGCTGTTCAGTCGGTTAAAATAAAGTAAATAAATATTATTGTTTTAATAATAGTTAATAATATCTACTTAAAAAAGCTTTTCGTGCACATAGCTGCTTTTGCATCTGGACTACTCAAATGCTACCTACCGCACAGGTGACTCTTTCGATTCAAAAAGAAAATTCGGAAGAAAAAATAAAAAAGAACGCTCACCAAGTCTCTAATTATTGCTTTATTACCGCTAAAAGCAATCTCGATAACCATTTATTCAAAAACTTAATAATAATGATAATAAATATTTCCTTTTTGAAGAGAATCGCCTTTTCTCCAGGTGCGCTCTCGGTGCGGTTTTTGGGTGTCGACATGAATGTGTCGATTCAAATAACAGTGCGAAAGGGATTCGAAATAACAGTGCAACACGTGGCGCGGCATCACGTTTTCCCACAGAGGAGAACATTCATTGTTTCAGTTCCCCGTATTCGGTTTCGTATTTTAAGTAAAGAGTGGGCGTGCAGGGTTAGTTTATAATAGCGTATTATTATCGACAAAAGAGAGATAGATTGTGGCACGCGGAGACACAAAAGGGTCAATGCAGAAGTGCGCATTTTTGCCGGGAAAACCGATAATTATTGAAGTGGCGGAGCATAAATGTCGTGATGGTGTTTGCTTTCAGATACAATTGGGATTTTTTTGTTGTTGCTGCAAAGGTTGGATTGCTTAGTTTCTGAAGGATGTGGCTCCCCCACTAAGTTTTCCCCAACAATGATTTTGGAATCCCGCATTAAAAGATTTCTGCGTTTGTATTTTATAAAAGGTGTGTGTGTAAAGCGTTCTTTCAATGCAAGTTATTTTGTGTGACAACTTTGCCCTTTGATCTCTGAAGACCGTGCATTGCTGTTCTTCCAGAGTGTATTGCTATGCAGTGGAGGCTTGTGAGTATGAAAAGCAAAGGGGCCCGAACTGCAAGAGAATTCAGGCATATCGATGGAATTTAATAGTTAGTGTGACATATTGTGATATTAATGTATTGTGGCATAATTAGGGTGACATATTGTGACATTAATGTTGTTGTGACATATTGTGACATTAATGTTATTGTGACATATTGTGACAATAATGTTATTGTGACATATTGTGACATTAATGTTATTGTGACATATTGTGACATTAATGTTATTGTGATATAATTAGTGTGACATATTGGGACATTAATGTTATTGTGACATAATTAGTGTGACATATTGGGACATTAATGTTATTGTGACATAATTAGTGTGACATATTGGGACATTAATGTTATTGTGACATTAATGTTATTGTGACATTAATGTTATTGTGACATAAATGTTATTGTGACATATTGTGACATTAATGTTATTGTGACATTAATGTTATTGTGACATTAATGTTATTGTGACATTAATGTTTTTGTGTGCATATTATGACATTAATGTTATTGTGACATATACATAATTAGTATAACACTCTGGCTATGAAGTTCATGAATTTACATTGGACATTAAATTGAAATGAAAAATCATGAATTTACATTGAACATTAAATTCAAAAGAAAAATCACGAATTGTCGACATTTTTCCAGTAAAAAATCACAGTTAGCTGGTCATTGGTCTGTAAAATAACTTGTTCAGAAAAAAACTAAAGGGACAGGAAGGGACCAGGACTATCAAACGAGAGAGGGTTGATGACAGGACAGAAATGGGTTGCTTTGCATTGTATTGAATCAGCGCTTTCACATTGGTGGGATGTACTCATTCAATGGTAAGTACGACAGACTTCACACGAAGGATTGTGAGTTGGTTACAGGGAGCCAAAGCAGGTTGACTGAGTGTCGATTCACACGGAATATCATGAGCCCGGAACTGCAATATTGAACAGTTTTACACTGTTACACATTGTTGAAGTGGTTTAACACTTCATTAGTAACACCCGTCAACATGACGGTTGCTCGGATTCTAATAACAATGGGCGGCGCAAAGATGTAGCTAATGTAGTGTACATTTTTATATAAATCATCGAGTCATCATTTGATGAAAGAGCTAAACGGAGTCATTTGATGTGGGGCGGGAAAGGTTCAGCTGACTATTCAACAATTCCAATAATTTATATTTTTAACAACTCCCAATAATTTTTGGGAAATCTGCATATAAAAAAATCATCTGAATGGACGCTTGAATAAATCTTTTTAAACCAAGCTATCATATTTCTGGATCTCCTCTTCGAAATTGCGATTGAAGGTCCACAGGTTAACTTTGTATCTGCTCTGTTTAAAATTAAAGTTCTTTTAAACTGAATGAACAAAGGAATTATTTTTAAACTATCTTATCAGAAACCGAAATAGTTACCCTTGGGAATTACTTCTGCCAGTCAGGGATAAACTAAACACAGACACCATTATGGATTCTGATATTTGGAATTGGTGTCATTTCAGTTTAGTTCTATAGCTGTGGCCATAAGTCGTATTTTGCATCAACTGTAATTAAAGGGTATATGGGGAAAAGAAGCATTGTCAAGCTTTTGTCAAAAACCAGATTCTCATACCATCCAGTAGCATTAGAAGGAAACTTTGATATACTTTCTTACTTTGATATACTTGACTATACTTTCACTTTGGTAATAAAGGTGGTATATTAAGTGTAAAGGATATGTAAAGATTTGCAATACTTCAGAAAAAGACACTGTTAAAAATAAAACCCGTTTTCTGGAAGAATCAATTTAGTTGACGTCATCCTCGAAATTTCAAAGTAGTTGGAAACTGAAAAATCAAAGCAATTCCTTTCAAACTCCATCACCAGAAACTTACAAAAAAAAAAGCTATCCTTGAGAATCGCAGCAAGGAATGTCACTCAAGCAAACAAACAGTCCATTTTGGGTGGACATCTCCTTGCTTGAGCTGGGCCGCGGATTGCACTTAATTCCAACCCCCAAAAAAACATCCCCAAACAATGGTGTTTTGGATGGAACCCAGCAAACAAACAAACAAAAAAATCTCGACATCCAAATTGCTTTTGGCGGTCTCCTAACATGCGAACTAACGCCGGACCACACTACATCAATTAATAGCCGCAATTTGCAAAGCCGGAGGAAAACACTCGAGACGTTCCAATGTTCCAACCCGATGTTTTTTTATGCACCGCACCGTGAGAGAAAATCCCCCCTAATCTCTTCGAAAACTTTTCAACTCCACTCTCAAATTGACCATATCATTTACGAAATGAATGGCCCCTTTTCAAAAGGAAAGGTTTTTCTTGGGAACAGCGCCGCATGGGAACCTTCTCGAAGGTTTACGCAAACCCAGCGGACCGTTCCCCTTAACAGACATCCAAACACGGCGAGGATTTCAGGGAAACCACTCGGTTTTGGAAGCAAAACAACAGTAATAGTCTTCAGAGGCTCTTTCGTGGAAACGTCCACGCAATTGATGGGACAGAATTTCTCTCCAATGTTTACGCATTCTTTGCTTGAAAAGAGCACTTTTTCTCTTAAAGTTACAATGCGTACAACATTTTGTGGCAATGAGTTTCTATTATCATAGGTGTTATTGTTCCGGAGAAATCTCTCCCCCCCCCCCCCCCCCCCCACCTAACTTTTTTTTAAACATGATTCTGACGTTCTTTTTGAATAACAGTTGTTAACCTGTTCTTACAGGGTGCGTTCCATAAGTAATGCGACTAAATTTATAAAAAATAATTTATTCGACATATTCGTACTATTAGTTAAAAATCCTCAAAATAGCACCCTCCTGCGTCGATACATTTATGGAGGCGGTGTTTCCAGGCCTGGAAGGCATCCAGGAAGGCCTTCTCCGTGAGGTCCTTTAGAGCCGATGTAACATGAGCCTGGATGTTTCCAATCGTGTCCCAATGTTTCCCTTTCAGGGCTCCTTTTAAGCGAGGAAACAAAAAAAAAGTATGGGGGAGCCAGGTCAGGACTGTAGGGACGCTGGGAAACCAGTGGGGTATGGGTACTGGCTAGAAAGGAGGGTCGCGCGCTGCGAAGTGACATCAAGGACGCATGGAAACTTCATCACGATAACGCGCCAAGCCACAGCTCCTTCGTTGTCAACGATTTCCTGACCAGGACGCATACTCCACTGGTTCGTCAGCCTAATACAAGCCTGATCTGGCTCCCCCAGACTTTGTTTTTGTTTCCCCGCTTAAAAGGAGCCCTGAAAGGGAAACATTGGGACACAATTGAAAACATCCAGGCTCATGTTACATCGGCTCTAAAGGACCTCCGGGAGAAGGCTTTCCAGGATGCCTTCCATGCCTGGAAAAACCTCCTCTATAAATGTATCGACGCAGAAGGATGCTATTTTGAAGATTTTTAACTAATTGTACGAATATGTCCAATATATGATTTTTTATGAATTTGGTCGCATTACTTATGGAACGCACCCTGTATATTACAAAAAAAATTTGTTCTTCACCGTATTCTGTTGATCTTGATACTCTCTTGGGCATTCATTACATCTGTAAATAAGGCTACCAGAAACCCCGAAAGGTAACCAGGGAACCCCCCCCACCTGTGCCAAAAAAAAAAAAAAAAATCTTAGACCATGAAATATCTTCTCCAATATCCATATGAAATGGCTTGCTTTGTCAAAACTCTTTTCCCATCGTTTTTTTCCAAGTAGCAAATGCAGGTTTGATAATTTTTTTTGCCATACTGTATGAATTCATTGTAATTGACGAGTCCTTTTAGGGTTTGGGAGCAACTGATACACTTTCGAAGAAAAAAACATTCGAATTAATGCGGGAATCGAATATTACTAATGTCTAAGATCACATTTGAGTTATTGAAAAAAAAGATTAAAACAAAAACTCTTATGTTAGGAAGATTATCTTCCCAGACTTCATAATTTTTTTTTACATTTCACATCAACATTAAAAAAAAAAAAGGGAAAAATCGAAATTGAGATTACAAAAAGTTTGTCTTTAAAATAGCTTAACATTTATAATAAAAAATTTCTAATAAAAGTCTAATAAAATAGCTTAAAAATGTAATTGTTTTTCCAAACTACAAACCCGTACTAGAAAAAACAGAAAGCATATGGTTGCACCAGAGAGTTGTAATATTAAATAGAGAGCGCCTTCAATACCAGACTCTCGTAAGGCCGCGGTGTCAACATTGAAAAGAAAAACCAACATCACGTGGTTATAGCGCTGCCACATTTGTCGTTCAGACATCTGCATGAGTTTCAAATTTGGCGTACTTTCTTCTTTTTTGGCGATAAGGAGTTTTGTCCGTATTCAACTTATTAACATATATGTACGTATTTACGTATTTTCAAACAATATGCGCTAAATATTTCCTTTTCATTAACGAAACGAAAATATTTTCTTTGTGTTCAATACTCGAAGAAGCGAAACTCTTCATATTTCTCAGGTTTTATTGTTCCTATTTTCTTATTGAAGTCTACAAAATAACAATTGAAAGAACTTCGCTTATGGTAAATTTTTTACATAAAAACGTAATGCAATTATTTCAAAACTGCAAAGTAAGAAAAATCTCCTTAATATATCTGTTAAAATCCCTTCAATTGTGCCACTCGTTCGAAAAAAACGATATTTAAATACAAAATTAAACACGAAACCACATGGCAATACTTCAATCTCGTTTAGTTCTTAAAGTCGCCAAGGCCTGCCAAGTAATATTGGCGCATGAATGAATTAGCACTTCCACCTATCACGTGGTTTCAATGATGGACACACGGAAATCAGCATTTTTATTCCTCTATTTGTATCATTACTCTATGGGTTGCACACCTAATAGTTTTATTGAAGATTCCGATAGAACAAAGAGAACAATGCATTTGAGAGCTCACTACAATTTTGAAGACTTACCATATGCGATACAAATGAGTTTACATCATTTCGGAGAAATTAATGCAGCTCAAACAGTAAAAGAAATAACTAACTTTCCAGAAGAGAGCTTTAAAGTATTGAATTGCTTTTATAAAACATGGAGACTAAAATTAATTTTTTTTCTGGCATTGGAGCTCTTGAAAACCTGTACCAAGTTATCAAAAGTTAAAAAAAAAACATTTTGGAAAATAAAAAAAAGGATCTATAAGTAGCTTTTAAGCACTTTCACAGAAATATAATATTTTATAATATCTACAAAACTCATAAATCACATAAAACTTTATTTGAAAATCAAAATAAGTCTTATCTTTCACTTTCTCATACGTTTATTTATAAGAGGTTAAAAATAATGTGTGTAACCTTTAAATTAAAAAAATAATTCTTGTAACTCTTTGTTATATATCATTACTTAATTGGAAACTGTAAATACATATATGTTTCATAAATGACATATTTGTTACAAATATAATAAATGACACTAGATAAAAATTAATTTTAAATGTTGATACTTCATGTAGCTAATTTTTAAACCGTTTCACGTAAAAAAAGTTTTTAAAAAAGAACTGGTTGGGAAGATCGCTTTTCCCTGCCAAAATTTAAAAACAAAATGTTCCTGTCCACTTGAAAGAACAGGTGAGTTGAGAACAAATAGTTTTTTTATATTCTTGTCCACCTTTTTATTTAATCTACGAACATCAACAGCAGATGAATTGGACAAACTCCTTTGTTTTTTCTCCTCGAATATTTCTCAGAAATGGAATGAAAATATTTGCATGCATTTGGAAGGTGCCTGAATTAGGATGATTTCTCTGTTTTGTTATGTAACGTTGATTCCGAGAGAAATGGCGGGAAAGCCAGAGATTTAAAAAAGTTCTTTCTTTTTTATTCTCTCCTCCTTTGGCGTTCGTTTGTTTGTGTTGCAATTGTTGAAGGTGTTAACGACATCAATCGGGTTTCGTGCAATCGTACACATGTCTCGAGTTCTTTGACCAATTGGAGCCTGGTTGAAATGTAGAAAAAAAAATTAAGTTTACGAGTTGCAACCACTGTTCCACGCACACTTATGACTTTCTGTTCAGAGCGCTTTCTTGGTGCTTAACTTTATTTTTATTAAAGTATATCTGTATAAAATTTATATTATTATAAATTACAGATCGTCTCCTTTTATTATATATAAGGCTTTTAAAGGTGACATAATCCTCAAATTTCGATTTTTTTAAAAAATAAAACGGTGCTTTGTACATTTTAGAACAAGTGTACAAAATTTCTAAGCTGTAGAAAAGATACGTTTTTGTACATGTTTATATGCCATTTATCATTTGCTGGTTCGTCTGCAACATTCTGCCATTTACACAAAATCACATTTTTGGAATTTCTGCGCGTCTGCAATATTCGCCATTTACACAAAATCAAATTTTTGGTCATTTGGTCATGTTTAAAATGCTGAATCTTCGTAAAAAATGCACTTAACACAAAACTGTTAATAGTTTTTATATATTTAATGTGTTTTTTAAACGTAGAGGGAGTTTTTTTTAAAAATAAAGTTGTTTATTTTTACACGACTTAATTAACATAAAATTTTGAATATTATTTTAGGTTATGAACATAAAATATGGTTTCGAAAACCACTAAAACACAAATTCGTAAAAATCACTTTGTTTATAGTATATCCTTTGTCATTATTTAATCAATTAAATTTTTAAAATAATATTAAAAACTGAAGGAATAGACGAGTTTAAAAATATATATTTTAGCTTAAAAACGAAAAAAGAATTAAACTATTTTTTATGTAATATTGTTTAGAGAGAGTTGTTCAAATAGTGCAAAAGCAAATTATATTTGTGAATTCATTAATAAAAATATTATAATTTATGGCTTGGGTCACCGTTAACTGTGCTAAGATATAAATAATGTAAAAGAAAATATTTTAACTCAAGTTTAAAAAAGAACTTCAACATAAAAAAAACAATTTTTTGACATATAATTATTATTTATTTTGAATAAAAACTTACCCAATTTAAGGTAAAATATGCATATAACTTTAAAATAAAAATCATATAGTAAAATATTTAATAAATATGTACACCGCTGACAACACTGTTGATGTGTTTGTAAACTGATCAAACTAACATGACGGGCATCTATACACTAATCCAAGCTCGTGCTAAATCTTACATCTCTTCAATGTTAGAAATACAGTATATCAACTTTTTTTATTCTTAACTCCACAGCTCTAAAAACTAACATATTGTCAACACATGGAAATGACGATAAAACCCGTAATCTTCTTCTTCATCAATATCTTTATAAACATGACAACAATCCCTTGAGTTGCGCACGAAATTAATAGAAAACTAATGTAGATCATTGCCGGAGGCATCAGGAGACATAAAAGAATCATGGCGAAACAATATTAATATTCCACCATTTTTTTTTATTACCGATGTAGTTCTAATGACCAGTAACCAAACCTGTCTTATAACAGTAGAATCATTACCATATTATCCACAGAAGCGATTCGATATCCATACAAAACCATCACTTTCTTAATCGAGAGGTCTCACGAACATATTCGAAGAAATCGAATTTCGATTCTGCAGGGTGCGCCATTTTGTCACACAGAACGAAAAAAAAAAAGAACGTTCTGGCTGGGCGTTTCGAACGTTGCCACCCCTCTAATTACGGAACTGCAATTACTACAATTAATGTCCTTATCTTGTGCCCAGAATCGGTCACTAATGTCGTGTCCCACAAGAATCTTGTCCAAAAAAACAAATGACTTCATAGCGTTAGGGTGCATTGCCAAAAGGAAAAGATTAGACTGGGTGGCCAACTGAATTGTCTGATGGTGGTACCCGTTTCTTATCTCGGGTTCAGGATCGGACTGCCCAGGAAAAAAAATGGATTTTTTTGCTGTTTTTGTTTTACCTGGGTCCTTTTTATAATTGTTGGTGTTTTTGGTTCATTTGTGATTATGCTGTCAGTACCTCTTCTGGAGCATGGAAATCGGAGATATGGACGAAAATTCGGTGGAATGACTTTAAGGTAAATGATGTTTTCTGGAAGACCACCTTGATGGAGATGAAAATTGAGCAATTGGGGAATTGGGTGGGAATAATTGGTTTTCTAGTAATTCATTAATACAGGGAATGATTTTTTTTTTAGAAATATGTTGTATTTTTTAATATTTTGTTGTGTGGAAGAGTTCTACGCGACTTTCAGAGGTTGTAGTAGTCTAGCGGATACATTATAAGACTTAGAATTGACGGGAATAGAGTTCGATTTTACTACATGTTTGAAATATGACTGATGTATAAAAATAACAAACTATGTAAAAAAGTTGTTTGAACCTTCCTTAAATGCTTAATTATGTAAACATTGCCAAAGGGAATCTATTTTTTTTTCATAAGGAAATATTTCTCTAAAATTATTTAAATTGCATTTAGTTTTTTTTTTTGTTCGCGAGGTTTGCTGTTCCCAGAATTACTATACTCGGGGACAACCTAAGTTGAGCCTACAGGAATTGAATATTTATACATATCATAGCCTCCGCTTGAGGTTCAACTTAGGTTGTTCCTGAGTATAGTAAATTAATTTGAAGGTATTTTTCTTAAAATGTCTTTTTACACTGTCAGTCGAAAGTACGATTTTTATTTTTTGCGGGAGATGGGGAAGGGGGCAGACAACAACATCGTAGCGGCCCTGTAATATGTCTGACTGAACACGGCCCATTGATTGCACCGGACCATCCTATGATCAGTCCGCCCCTGATTTCGCTCCATAACTACGTGAAATCATCCTATGGGGATAACTGAACCGTAAGGTTTGGTACGTGTATACTTTTGGGTGAAATCGTTGGCCCACCAGATGCGCCGACCTTTATTTACATGGTGGTAGGTCATTTATCTCCATAGGCTGAATTCCCGTGAAGTTATATAAGGAGAAGCCCATAATGCAGCCAATGGACACATCCTTCCACGCGGTACAAAGGTCAGAAACGGAATGGGTTAATAAACAGCCTGGTCGTTGCGCCTCAATTTTTCTCAATACGATGATAAGTCATCCCCATAGGATGATTCCCTATAGGGATTTGTTGTGAGCATTTGAAATATGTTGCATTTTATATTGCTTAATTTTTTGCGATGTACCCGTGTAGACGGATTCACATAAAAAAATATCAAAATAATAAGTTTAATTGCTATAGAAAAGCAATTTTAAAAATGCGCCTTTTTTAATTTTTTTTTCAACATTACAGAAATTTGCCGATAATAAAAATTTAAATTTACACCCCATCCCTTAAAGCAGAAATGTCTTCTGAATAAAACCGTGAGATGGCGCCAGGGAGAAGAATCGGCCAACACTCGCGCGGGCTACGCCGGGCCCAATAGCTAGTTTAATATACGAATAAAACTCTTACGAAATTATATGTTAATCCTTATTGAAACTGATATTGTCCTTAACCCTTCTGGGGTTGCATTGAGCTCGACTTTCTTCTTTTTTACAGAACAGTTACGGGCTGTAGCAGCCCGACATTTTCTGTACCCTTACAAAATCACTTTGCACTTAAAAGACCGACCCCTGCCGGGCTAATCGCTTCTTTCCCTCCTAAATAACAAAATACAGGGACACAAAGATAATACAAAATAAATGAATTAATAAATACCATATAAACCTAGAACATTATATATATATATATATATATATATATTGTTTTTTATTTTTTAGCTCAAATTTGTTTATGGAACTGAAATAAATATCTGTAAACAATTATCTATAATCTCTTCCTTGCTGTCTAGATATTAACAAACATATATATTTACACAATCATTCACACCCCTTCCAGCTCCGCGTTTTAACTACCTCAATCCCCTTAAGTGCTCGAAAGTCGCTTCCAGTATTCAAGTCGCACTTCGAATAAAAACCGAATGATCCTAATTGAGATTGAATGTCGGAATCGAGCCCGCCAAATGAGGTGATTTCTATGGGCAGAAGCGCCTCAGAAACAGAAACAGGGTTATTGTCGCCAACAAAGCGTCATTCCCCAAAGTGCGAATTATGCGGCCGCTAATTGGCGACTCTGCTCATCAGAGGTGTTGGGGCATTCCTTGGCGACCGCTCCTTATCAGATGATTGAGAAAGGTAGTTAACAGGGTTAGGGAAGAAGCCTTTTATTTGACGAAATGATCTAATCCTTGGTATGCTACTTCCAATCGTGTTCGTGTTAAATTAATTATTTGATAAATAGGCCTCGCATAAATATATGTGAAGTGAATTTTGCATTATACGGGTTCTATAAATTAACATGTTTCTATTCTGTTGTACACGAGGTCAGGGCACGGTGCTAATCCCGTGGGCTCGATCCTCGCCGATAACAAATTCTTCTTCATATAATATAAAATTTAATATAGTATATAAGTTTTTATGATCTAGTATCGTTTTGCCTAGTAGACACCACTTGAGCTGGCAATCCACTGTCTATAATTCGACGACAACCAACGTGAGCACATTTTAGCCTCGTCCACAATTTTGTAAATAACGCTTAAATAGACATTGGCGGAATTAAAAAAAAATCGTTACTTCTCAATCTTTACTAAAATTATTGGGCCGGCTCAGGTTTAGGGCATTAGACTCGTGGCCGGAGTGACAAGGCGTGATTCCCAACATGTGTGTTGCGATCTGACAATCGGAGAGTTACCAGATTCGTTTACGTCGCACGCTAAAAAATAACCCTCCTTATAAAATATATTTAATTAAAGAAGAAAAAATCATGTATTAGAGGTGAATTACATTTGTATGAAATATTTTATACTTGAATTGTACTAATAGTATTAGAAAATGGCGAACTGCCATTTTCTTTGTGTAACTTCTTTGTTTCTTCTAATTTGGTGGTCCGTAGCTATATGAAGGTTCGGGACCACTGCTCTAGTGCAACGTTAATTCAACCAATCCATCGAATGTTTCACCCAAAACAATGGCCAAGATAATGAGCCCGACCCATTCGACCACCTGGGTGGGCGCATCATCACAGCAATTGAAATTTCCACTCCAAATACTCCTTCAAACCATCCACTCCGATCGCACTTAAGCGGTCACCCCCTTCTCATCCATCCACGTTGATTCGAAGAGTCATTAAAACTATCCCAAAAAAAAAAAAAAACTAATGACGACCGCGGGTACAGACGGACAACCACACTCGGCGGGTGTGGGTTAAAGTGAGCAACCCTCTCCATGCCCATTATCATATCAATCAAAAACCTATTCCTCAGGATCCACATGGTAATTAAAAATAATTTCGGGATTGAACCTCCCAGGTCTAATAGAATTAAAAGAAATTCGGTTGCTTGCAACTGCGTCTTCCTCCACGTACGAATGGACAGACACACCCGAATTGATTTGTTTTATTGTTGTTGTTGTTGTTGTTGAGTGGTGGCAGAGAAACAGGTAACCGCGCCTGGGTATGTTTGACCCTTTGTCTTGCTTTGCTACCACCGTTGGATTGTTTTTGTACAACATCATTACTTACCGCCAGGTTTTTGTTTTTTGGCTCCTTTAATATATTCTGGTGAGGTCTTGGGTTGGATTCATCTGGCTGTTTTTTTTTTCTCTCGCCAGGTGTGGGTGGTTATGAATGGACTTGGCGATGGGATCGCAGCGGAGGTTTCACATTGTTGGTAACTCTTCGCGGGGAATTTGTAATGGGGTCCTTTGGCCTCTGGATACTACTATAATAACTACTGAATTTTTCAAGTTTTTTTTATCGAAGTTCATAGAGATGACCTTTATCTGAGGGCTTGTACATACGAGCGAGTGTTTCACTCTCGGACAGATAGTATTTCTTATCGTGAACCAAACTAATGCCCTCAACGGTTGCATGGAGTGCTAACTCAGGTGTTGCCATCGTCATCTGATCATGATTAAAATTTACAAGGCATCGTTCCTGGGTCTTTCTTTCAAGATTGATTTTGTCGTTTATATTCTTCAGTAGTTGTTCTTTGCGTCAATAATCCATTTTCATTGTTATTGTTAATAGAACTGGAAATGCATGTCATTTTGCATATTATGAGTAATACTACGTAATAGGAAACTTAAATAAATATGGAACTTTAAATGGAATAAAAAACTTAAAAAAAGAAATGGGAATCTTCAACCTTTAAAACAATGATACACAAAATAGGAATAGGAAATTTAAAGCTTCAAAAAATGTCCCACTTGATGTCTTAGTGCAGATCGGACATATCTTTAATTATTTAAAAATATTAATATATTTAATAAAATAAATTAAAAAAAACAGTTTACAACATTGTACTGCATATATGAGATGTTCAGAACTAAAATGGATCAAGTCCGTAAATTTCGTTTTGAGATAATCAAGGTTAAAGTTTATTAACACAAGTTGAATTCTAGAGGACATTTTTTTTATTGTTGTAGTTAGAAGACCATAAATGTGGGCCATAATTTGAAAATATGCACCATTAACAAGTATTAATCCGCAACAAACAATTTTTTTTATACCTTTGGACTTGATTCACTTTAGCTCTGAACGCTTCATATATTCTGTTTATAAGAGTTATAACTAACCCTTTATACAATGGCAAACATTAGATCCCTACATTTATACTTTTTAATAGTAAATCCAACATCTGCTTCAATTATTTTACCAGCTACATCCAACACTGACGTCCCATTTTTAAAAGCCCCATTTACTAACACAAGATAATTTACATTACTTTTGCATGTCCATTTACAACATAAATGTCCAGTCGCAGCGGGTTCTCTCAAGAGGACTTACTCAACATCAAACCCTATTCATTGGAGGGAGCAAGACATCAGAGGGGTTAAAACTTCACCTTTTACCTCATGAGCACACAAAAGCACTCGACTAATGTTAGCTTAAAGAGGCTAATTTTAGAATCGGAATCAAGTCCAAGAAGTAAAGAAAAACGACAAAGTCCCCCAGGGATCCAACTCGACTGCAATCAAGTAAAGGGTTGCCTACTGAATTAACGCGCCGGGGGTACAACTCCATAGCCCATTGTGGTCAAGAGGTCTCCTTTTGTCCGTGACAAGGCTTCACAAGTGTATGATTGCTGCGGTCTCCGCTCTCCACTTCAGTCAACAATGAGGTTGGTGGTGTTCAAAGTCTTCCGGCAACGCTAGGGTCTTGCCGCAAGTCCATTGTTTGTGGGTTCATCTTTTTACTGTGGGTAAAGAGCTTTCAGTGAGAGTGAAATGTGCCATTATTCCAACTGCTTATTATTGTTTAGTGCTTGAGAAAATGTGCTCAAATTTATTTTCTTGTCGCCGAAGAATTAGGGTTGCACATCTGGCCAGGTTGGCTGCAAATGGTGTAGGTCCATAAATATGAGTTTCTTCAGAAGAGCATTTAGCGTAGCCGCGCACTGGAAACTATTGGGTATGCAACAAATCTATTTAGTTGCATGCAATTGAAAAACTCACTACCAAAACTACTCACTCAAACTTGCTACCGCGTTAACAGTTTTGGTAAATAATCGACAATTCGGCGATTATGTATGGATTGCGGTAATAAACATTTGATGATTTTTTAACTTCACTTAGGCGATTGTTAAATTCGGGACCTGACTGCTCTGAGTTGAAATGCAATTAAATAATTTCAATCAGTTGCCGTGTGATATTTTAAGTTGCACAGTTGAAAAGCTATTTTTGTTCGTGCGCAGCTATTGCCTTAAAGTTTGCAACTTGGCTTGACTATACGTCTTAATGGAATAACATTCAATTCATTATGGGCAACCAATTGAACCCACATCAGTTGGTAAAATGATAAATTTAGCCTAGTAATGAAAAATAGTGTTAATCCATTTTCGAATATTTGGAATCACTTGACAGCCTTGTGTAGTGGTCATCTACTCCTGGTGTTCTTGGTGTAGAGGACCCTAAAACAAAGACATCGTTAGTTGCATCGTAGTGACTGCCATCGTAGTGTTGTCATCGTAGTGACTTATTTGATATTATGTGAATTATATGACTGCACTTATGTGAGATATTTTTAAGTTTCACTTTAGCCAAAGACAGGTCAATTTTGAACAGTTTTTCTGTTTTTGCTCAAATGTAAATGATGTTACTTATTGAAATTGGGGAAATCCTTGTCCTGGAATCTAGAGTGTCCTGTATAAGAAAACATTGGGGCTGAGGTAATGAAAACGTTTCATTCCCATTTATGGAACACTATACATTATTATAAGTGTGATATACTATTTTTTTGCATAAAATCGGTTAAGAACACTGTGCTCCATCAGTTCGCACTTTGCTGATGCATCTACTACTAATACATTAGAAACGGCTTTGTGTTGATTCAATTTACTACTACTGTAGTGATGCAATTGCTATTGTAGTGATGTAATTACTACTGTAGTGATGCAATTGCTATTGTAGTGATGTAATTACTACTATAGTGATGCAATTACTACTGTATCGATGCAGTTACTGATGTACTGATTGGTGCAGTTACCGCTCTATTAATATAGTTACTACTTAATGGCTGTAATTACAACTATATTAATACATTACCTGTACGTTTTTTTAAGATTGCACTTCTCGGAATAAATTATCACTCTATAAACGTAGTAAGCGCTCTATTGATGCATTTACCACTTTATTGATTCAGATATCACTGATTTTATGTCGTCACTACTAGCACCACATTGCATCAACAATGTATTTAAGCTTGGGATTAACATTATATTGAAGCATTTTTTTAAAATATAAAAGTACATTGTGGTTCTTCATTTAAAACATTTTAAGAAAATTAACCTCTTTATTTTGTTAATGGAGCTTCTCTCTCCAGGTTGGCAACAACATTCTGGAAAAAAAGTTTCCTGATATTTCCCTGATTTCAATGATGGTGTCACAAAAATTTTCCTGATTTTATAATTATATTAAGAAATGTCGCAATACATGCTTTGTATAGAAACAAAGTATGTACACTACAATAATACTATAAACATATTGCATTATAAGTAATGCTTATTAACAGTTTAAATAATAATTTATGAATACAATACACAATTATTTATTTTGTAGGTCATTTTAAATGTTTTATATTTTAATATTTCCTATTTCAGTATTTTATAAGTCCCATATTTATTAGTCCCTCACATGTTGCTTACAATTAAAGGTCCAATGAACTTTGCTTTTGCTTCTCCCTCCAGCAGTGGTTCACATTAAAAAAAAAAAAATGATATGAAAATGCGCAGAACCAAGCTTTTTTTAAAAAAATTCTTTTTCAGAACTAAAAGGAAATATTGAAAACTAAATTACCCAGAATAGAGGGCATAATAGACGATAATTGCTGTTTTAATGATCCAAATTTGAAAATTTCCCTGATTTTTTTGTGAAATTTTTAAAAATTCCCTGACTTTTCCAGAACTAAAAATTTCCATGACAATTCCCTGATTTCCCAGTTTTCCAGGTTATGTTACCACCCTGCTCTCTCTCTTGCTCATTCTGCTTTTTATCAATTTAAAGGTACTTAAATTATTAAATTGAAAAAGTTATATTTTTAAAAAATATTTCAAGCAAATTTAACCGTCAAAGTGCTACAATTCGACAGTTAGAAAAGCAGCTAAATAACTAAATCCCCACTTCCGGGTAAAAAAGAAAATCCTCCGATAAAAATCACACACCCCTAAATAAGCCTTGCCTCAACTAAATCACATTGCGTGTAAACTACATTCTTATTACTACACAATGCAGGTAAAAGTTAAATCACCCCAAAACAACAACAGAAATAAAACGAATGCTGTGAATAGTCCCATCGCCTCTATAAATAAGCGCTAAAACCATTTAACGCCCTCGTTAAAATCCCAACCACACAAATTAAGCAGGATAAACACGTGTGTTCGGTGCGGCAAAAAGCACACAAAGCGAAATAAAAGTATATCTTTCACTACGCAGCCTAACGACTCTGGAATAACACAAAACTCTATTTATTTAATAAATAAAAAAAAAATGGCTGCGCCCGATGGCTTCATTTCAACAATACCAGGTGTTCGCTCTATTGTTGTGCCACCTCTGATTTAAAGTGGATCCCACGTAAACTTCTTAAGTGGGGAATGGCAGCGAATATCGTCTTCTGGTTGAGAATACTAATTATATTTTTATGTTATTTTTTTAACGCTGAGAGTGGCGGCCATTTTGTTGTCGCGGGGACAAGTGGTTGATTTTTATTTTGTGTGTACCTATGTTTGTTTATTTTGGCGGTTTTTCAACTCCATTTTTCTTGTGGATTTTAAATTTTAATGTATTTGTGTAATCTCTCAGATGAGAGTTATGTATTTTATTGGTAATTTGAATTAGAGAGTCGAAAAGCGACTTGATGGTTTTCGGAATTTCATATTATGTGAAGATTTAAACTTTATTTAATAATCATACAGATTTATTTTTAATTTTAAATATAGGGAAGTTGATGTGAAATTAAGTTACTATCAGAGTTAATCGTGTAGAAAAATTAGTTTTTTGGCTGCTGTGCTTTATAGTAAAATATGTCAATATTTGACTATTTTTTTTTTGCTGATAAAGTTAATATTTGTAGCCTTAATTAAACCTGATGTTCAAAATGGAAATTGGATGCTTTGATAGGTTTGGTTTGGTTAATTAATGTCGCACTAGAGCTGCACAGTGGGCTATTGGCGACGGTTCGGGGTCTATCTCGAAGGAAACGATGCCTCGTTATTTTAGAACCATGGTCGGATGACGAGGAAACACCTGTACTGGCACCCAACGCCTTCAATAGACATCGAGACTTTGGACCCCGATCAGATTTATTGTGCACCAGTCACACGCCGTTAATTTTTGCGGATGTTCTGGACGACTTTTCTAATATTTTGTAGCGAAGCTGGCAACCCTCCGATCACAAGATCACTACTTTTTACTTTTCTTTGTCAAATCCATCGCCTGGCATCGAACTACCAATCTTCGTATTCGCAGCTGACGCCTTTAACCGCTCGGCCACGGAGGCCTTTGATGCTTTAAAGATTACTTCATTGAACCTTTATGACGCTTCATTGATGAATTTAATTTTCAAAATGATTGATTTAAAACTTCTGTAAAAAAATTAGGTGTCATATTTAAATGCTTGGAAAAAATAATTGTAAAGAGAAAGAAAAAAATGTGTTTTACTTCGACCCAAAAGTTGGGGTTAAAAATGTTTAAGATTAAATTTATTCAATAACCTGGTAAATTACTTTTTCTTAATTACCTTAAAAAAACATATGCTGGTTACAAACACTAAATGAAAGTATCGTGGGCTTGTTGGTCCCCTTCTTCCGTTCAGTTCTTTTTTTTTTTGTTATTATTGCGACTGCAGCGATCCACAAGGCGATAAGGGATGGTGTATTGGGGTTAGTGCTACGAACGCTTTCTTAAAAGTTAAACAGATTTACATAGAAATTCTTAAGAAATTGGATATTTGAACCCTCACTCTTGACATGCATTTGCGGCTACCGGCAATTCACATAGACTTCTATTTCTGTTAATTTGTTCATGGGCTATTCGCTTACATAAACTAAACGGTTGGTTCGTCTGCCCACAGAGGCGGGCTCAAGGCCCAAGCGACACAATCGACCGATTGGAGCACCGCTTCAGAAGGGTACCACATTTTCGCGAAAAATGCAAATTATTTTAGAGGTAATTTTGTAGTTTATATTTGCAATTTATCTAGATTTATGTTTGCAATTTTTCTAGATTTATGTTTTTAATTATATATTACATTTAATTTATGTCATTGTAATTATCACAAAATAAACATTTCATTTAAAAGAACATAAAATTTTTAGGTTATATTTACATTGTAGAAATCTGTTAAGAAAATATAATTTTTCTGCATCATAAAAATATTGTACAGTACTATTTTCATTAGGATTTGGTGCGATTTATTGTCACTCACCTCTGTACTTAATTTTATAACAAATTTATTTATGACATCTTCATAACATATTTTTTTCCAAATATCACTCTCTACACAGTTAAAAATAGGAACTCAAAAGTAAGTAAAATGTACTCATTTTTGATTACATTGGATGCTTATCATAGCTCCGAATACATAAGTTTCATTTTTGAAAAAGACATGTACTCAAAATATAAGTAAAAAGGAATTAAAAGAGCCAGTAGCTTGCCTTCATAGGCCACATTCCATAAATACCTCCGAGCATGAATGGACTGTAGTAGAGCGAATATGACGTCATCATCGTGAAACCAACATCTCAGACCGGATGGCCCCAAACACGTTACTTCTTTTCAAAATTATGAATTAGAAAATACTCGGGATTGGCCGATGAATTGGAAAATGTGTACAGTGAAAATTTATGAATGGAATGACGTAATTAACCACGTGTCTTGAGACCATACATGTTGGCCTCACTTTGATGTTAGCGAGTTTATAACTATGTTTTCTCTACTATGAAGGATCCATGCTCGAAGATAAATACCGACAATTACAATTTACACTTACCGGGAATCGAACCCGTGTCTGCATCTCCGCTGTCCAGAGCCTTATCCGTTCTTTCACGACGCGAAGAAGTTATAAACAGAAGAAATGTTAAAATGGTGTGCCAAAAAAAAAATTGAAAGTAAGATAATTGAATTGTAATAATTCAGTTTCCATTTCAGCAATCGACATAAGATAATGTGGAAAACCATCTTCTGAACAAATATGTTGTGTTTGTCATGTCGCTTTGAAAAAATGAGAAAGAATGGCTTGATGGAAAAGATGACTTGAACAGAAGATGAGATTGGCAATATTAAACCACACTGCTCATTTTAACGAAAGTACGATCGCTTAAATTTGAATACGTCATCACTCATTTATGATGCAATTGTATTCAAAAAAAAAGTACGTCCATGTACTAATTTTTAAGCATTTTTTTTACAGTGTAGGTTGATAAGAAGTAAAAAGTTCAGACTATCTTCTTACGTGGTGGTGCGAAATCTATTTTTAATAAGTTTCAACTTAGAAAATGACCTTTCACCACTACTTTTGGTAACCATTATTGACATATATATTCGAAATGTCACTTTTATTTTAGGAAAGGGACATTTCAAATACAACATTCTTCCAATAACGGTATCGTCCATGTGTAAATTGTGTGCGTGCATGGGAAAAAGATGGCACACATGGTCATCACTTGGCGACTAAAACATCCACGAGCGGTTTATTACTTCGCCATTACAAGTTTTCCACTAAAAAAAAATTGTTTGGCCCTTATAAAATTTTTATCTTTTGTTTGAGTGATTTATTTTCCATATAGGTCGTGGTCACAATTTTGAAGTGTGAGGCACTCATTTTTTTCAGTAATCTATGTTATTTTTGGTGCGTACCCCCTTGCAGGTCCTTAGGCGGGTGCCTATGTAGCCTATGCCTAAATCGGGCCCTGCAGTACATGGATACGACACCGACATTTCGTCGAGTGTTCAAACTACAAAATATTCGTAAATCAGAACCCATGAGTCCTCCTAGTCACCTCCCATTCAAATTCATTCACGATTGAGCAAAAAAAAAAAAACTTCCCCGATCCCCCAGGCAAGAAACTCCTCTACGTACATTCGTACGCTTTCGCTCTACTTGCGTTTTATTCGTACGCTTCGCTTTCTTTAATTGCGTTATTGTACGCCGACATGATTCGGAGTGAAATATGAACGTCCTATTGACGTGGCGAACGCGTCGGAATCCTCCCTTCGAATCCGCTACGTCACTGAAGGAATCCGCAATCTAGGAATATGAAATGTGTTTAAATACCCATTGTTCTGTCTGGGAGGATTGCACAGTCGGAGTGGGTCATCATTTGACGTACCATCTGATAATGGGGAATTCTGAACTGGGGGAATTCCTTAGGTAAGGGTTTGACTAAATTAAAAAAACAAAAATCGGATTGATACAGGCGGCACTGTTCCACAAGGGAATACTTTCAGGCCCCTCGCAGTACAAATGTCAAAAGGGGAAGAGGATAAACGGCCATTTTTTTGAGGCCCACCCTCCTCTGCACGATGGTAGCCGGCGGCCTCGGTGGCCGAGTGGATTGGGTCGTCAGCTGGGAATCCAAGGGGTCCCCAGTTCGAGCATTTGCGCGGACTAGACTAAAGGATAGTAAAAAGTAGTGATATTGCGATCGGAGGGTTGCCAACTTCGCTACCAAAATACTAGAATGTCGTCCAGAAATTGTACAAAAATTAACGGCGTGTATACGGGACTGGTGCACGATAAATCTGATCGGGGTCTAAAGTCCCGACGTCTATTGAAGGCGTGTCCTCGTCAGGTCAGGTGTTGTCCTCGTCATCTGACCATGGTTCAAAAATACGAGGCATCGTTCCCGGGTCTTTCCTTCGAGGCCCGAACCATCGCCAATAGCCCACTGTGCAGCCCTAGTGCGACGTTATTTAACCAAACCAAACCACGATGGTAACCCATTTATTTTCAAAGGCTGATTTCCCGTGGAGTTATAGGCCGAAATCACATACTGCAGCTAAGGACGACACTCCTTTGTACGCAGTACAAAGGTGAGATGAGGGAATGGGTGAATATACGACCTGGTCGACGTGACTCTCCACAACTTGTTAAACACATTTTTTTTGTTCATAAAAATGCAAAATCATAATTTTCCAGAAAGCAGTTTCTTGTCTTGCATCAAAAAATCTCTTTTTGAAAATTTGATTTAAAACAAAATAATATTTTTTTTAATGATTGACCGATTATATTACTATGCTTGTGTGAAAAAAAAATTTAAATTATATCTGCAAAATTAAAAACAGGTCCCACTCTTAAATTTGCAGAGACAAAACAGAAATAACAACCCGCTTTTTGATTTAGTAATTGAGCAAGCTAACCAATTAACAACTTTTTTAAAACTCAAGACTTTGTTCTTCTCTTTATAGCTTGAGGAACTTTTGTCGGGCCTCCTTTGTATACGATTTAAAAATGATTTTTACAATATGTAATTATACATTATTATAAATACATTAATCAAATTAATATTTTATTAATTTAATATTTCGTTTTACATCTACTACTAGACTATGTTAGTGAACTATAATAATACACAACCCTTCGAATTAAGTAAAACTTTTTGAAATTATAAATATTTTAATTCGAACTTTCTTTAAATTGCGAATAAATTTTTGATCACTGCCATTTTTTGTATGTTGTAATGGACTTATATTACTATATTAAAGTTTCGAATGTTCTTTTATCAAAAGGGGTGTCATTTTAATAAATTATATTTCACGAAATGTGTTGCTAGAATACTACCAAAACCACATTAACGAATATTAAATGCCATTTCAGGAAAATGCCGTATTAATATTACTTATGCACAACAAAAAGAAGTTTGTGACTTTGGAATCAAAGTCGATGGATAAGCACGTCTACACTTGACAAATATAAAACAAAACAGTTGATGTTTAGTACTACCGTTTTCTCTAACAGAAAATAGTCAATGTTTCAATAATATTAATAACCCTTCGCACTTCGATGTCTATTGTTGTTGGAAAAGCACGTGGACAAAACTCCCACGCATGAGTGTCCAATGAGATGGCCGGAGAAAACTACGCAATTAAGTTCTGATGACGCGAAAAGGTCGCCATCTTGGGATAAAGACTTGAGGACTACACCACGAGGTCCACGCATAGGAGGTGCCAATCTCGTAGGCGCACATTCCCTTAATTGTAAATAATATAAAATGCAACCTCTCTTAAGCTTAATTAAACTTAGATTAGATACACCTGAAGAGTTGGTTTCTTTGCGTATGCTTGAATTTGATTAAGATCCTTTTTAGAGTGCGTGTTGTGTAAGGATAGCAGCAACTACAATACCCGAAGATAAACTTGGATAATCTTTAAATGTTCTTTATTATCTCAGGAGACCACAGAACGACTAGTTCTTTTGGTTCCCTGTTCTTTCTTAAAATAAACGGCCTGATCTTGTGTTTACAAATATCGATTTTTTACAACTTGTCTCTTGCTGATCCAAAACAGATTACGCTTTTTTGCTTCTTTGAACATAACAAATTTATGAGAAGTAGAAGAAGAAAAAGAGGAATAACTGTTCTGTAGGAAGAACGCAAACACCAGAGATGTTCTTGGAGTTCGAAGGGTTAACAACGTTTTTATTTCAAAACTTCCATATGAAACTTTCGACGCGTATTCTTCTGACGAATACAAATCAAAGCAGTTGATGTTCAGCACTAACGTTTTCGTTTCACTAACAAAACATACGCTTTCCAACAAAGCGATCGCACACGAAGCATCATCTAACATCTCATCTACTTTGACCCTTAGAGATTTAACGAAAATCTAAGAGATTCAATTTAAAAAAGATTTCAATCCCTATAGAGTAAATATATTTGACTGTTGCACAGAGAAGTGTTTAATAACTCTTCAAAAGAACTAGTACAAAATGTACAAAACACGTTAATTGAATTAGCAGAACCCATGAAAAGTGCAGATGGTTTAGAACACAAAGAGCCGAATTTATTTGTTAAAATAAAGGATTTTTTTTATCAAATGCGCTCAAACTCCTATGAAGTATGCCTTTCAACAAATCGTACCTTGGAAGCACGAAATGTTCCTTCCTTACAAAGGAACAACGAAATATTAAATCGAGAAACTGCTTTTCGAGCTGCCTTGGGATACCCCTAATTCTCTAAAGATTTCTGTTTGAAAAAAAAGGGAGTGATTATTTAAAAAATGAAATTAATATTAAAGAAAGGAATATAAATAACACGCACTAAAAGTTAATTTAATTTTTTAAAAATATCAAAACATTGCTTTTGATTTCGTAGATATGTTTAATTGGAAGAAAATGCTTTCTTTTATTATGATATTTGAAACAAATGGAATGTGCGATGAGTTAAAGCTCCCACATGGCACGATTTTTCAGTTTGCTTATTCAATTGTAGGCTGATTGTTACATTTGTTAAAAGCGGTTTAGTTAAATATGCTACGATTAAATTTTTATATTTCTGACAAATATACTTCTCACTTTTAACGAATATACTTCTCACTTTTGACGAATATACTTCTCTCTTTTGGCGAATATACTTCTCTCTTTTGGCGAATATACTTCTCTTTTGGCGAATATACTTTGCACTTATGGCGAATATACTTCTCACTTTTGGCGAATATACATATAATTTTTGATGAATATATACTTCTCACTTTTGACGAATATACTTCTCACATATGGCAAATATATTTCTGACTTTTGATGAATATACTTTTCATTTCTGATGAATATACTTATAACTTATAGCGTATATACTTATCCCTCTTGACGAATTTACTTCTCATTTTTGACAGATATATACTTCTCACTTTTGACGAATATACTTCTCACATATGGGAAATATATTTTTCAATTATGGCAAATATATTTCTCATTTTTGACAAATATACTTCGGACTTTTGGTGTATATACTTCTGTTTTTGGCGAATATACTTCTCACTTTTGATGAATATACTTTTCCTTTTTGATGAATATACTTCTCACTTATGGCGTATATACTTATCACTTTTGGCGAATATATGCTCCTCACTTTTGACGAATATACTTCTCACTTATGGCGAATATACTTCTCACTTATGGCGAATATACTTCTCACTTTTGGCAAATATATTTCTCATTTTTGACAAATATACTTCTGACTTTTGATGTATATACTTCTGTTTTTGGCGAAAATACTTCTCACTTTTGATGAATATACTTTTCATTTTTGACGAATATACTTCTCACTTTTGGCAAATATACTTTTCATTTTTGACGAAAAATTTATTAGAAGCATATTTAAACGAAACTCTCATCATAGTTTAGAAAACATTCCGCACACCGCAGCTTATTGTGAATTGTTTTTGTTAGTTATTTCTTACAAAATGACATTTAGGGTGAAAATACGAGGAAACCTACAAAAAAACAAATTATTGTTTCGAATTTTTGGTTTAAGTTAGTTGAAATTAATCAATTGTAAAAGATGGACATTGAACACACATCAGAACAGCCCCCACATATTTAAAATACCCCAAGAAAGCGGAAGCATTACGAATAGCAAATCCGCATCCTTCAACACTTAATAACTCAATCGAAACCTCATCACGTGATACCATCACGCGAAAAACACCGCAATCAGCATTTCGGAACTCGAACTAATTTTGTATTCCGCGTCGAAACCGCGGCCATCTTTGTCATTATCACCAAAACCCGATGCCCTGTTATTAAGTCCCTCATATTGTCTTTCGACGTCGAACTCTCCGAGAAAGGCCCTTTTTAATGCTGATTGATTAGCGGGATACAGAGATCGTGGAAACTTCATCTCTGAATAGTACAATTGGATTTTAACTACTGTTGATGCCCATTCTACCCTCGTTTTGAATTGCTAATGGGGAGCAGCATTGGAACATTTGGGATGAGATTTTTTTTTGGGGGGGGGGGGGGGGGGGTTAAAAGAGATTTTGGGTTTTGCTTGTTGCAAAGGTTAGTATTTAGTGTTCTCATAGAAGAAATAAAAAAAAAAATACAACATGATCTTTGTATTTTTATTCGCAGAAACTCATTCAGGAGGACACTACAAAATCGAGTTTTAAAACGCGTAATTTTAGGTTAAAAACGTGATAAAACGTTTGGAACAGATGTAGTATAGGACATTTGGCGCGTTTTTTTTTTTTGGCGACGAAAATTTTCCGTTAAACATAGCATAGGGTTGCCAGATTGAAAGTCGCTACAAGAATCGGAAAATGCCAACAATGTCAGGTGGGGTTGCCATACTATAAATTTATTGCCCCTATAAAACAAGCCAAAAAAAAACTTGCGCGCCAAATGTCCTATACTACATCTGTACCAAACGTTTAACATTGAAAATCCGTCTTTAAAAATTCAACCATTTTTTTTTAACAGGGGACCGTGCATTTTGCCTTGAACAATAATGGGTAATTTTTTGTGCCTATGAAATACAACGTAACTACAATACTATTAAATCAATTAGAATAAAATTTTGTATACATGTAAGGAAAACAATTTTTAACAAGAATCAATCAAAATATTTTCTGAATTAAGTATACTTTTTATGAAAAAAGTAACTTTAAAACCGTAGGATTTTAACCCTTTGGCGCCGCTCAGGCGACAACAGAACGACTCGTTCTTTTGGTTCCCTGTTCTTTTAAATGAACGAGAACGGCATGATCTTGTGTTTAAAAAACATCGATATTTTTTTTTCAACTCGTTCTTTTGCAGATCCAAAACAGATGATGTTTCTTTTTTCTATAAGCATAACACATTCTAGAGAAAAGAACATAAGAATGAATAACTGTTCCATAGAAAGAATCGAAAACGCAAAGAGTTCTTGGAGTGCAAAGGGTTAAGTTAATAAGTTCGTAGTGTGCACTTTTATAAAACAGTTTTTCAATATACAATCACCAAATGTTCTTTTCATAAAGAATTCAATATAATTAAATTACTGCACTTAATTTTGGTTTAGGACTAGAAAAAATTACCATACTTTTTTTTGAAAATATAGAATTTTTGTTTATTTTTTAAATAATACTTTCGCACATATATTTTTTTAGTCAAGTAAGACAACTAAAATGTAGCTTTAACATGTAGATTTTACACTAAACTAAAGATACATAACATTTCGTTTTGATGGTAAATATACTTGTTGAGAAAAGTATATCAAAAGATGGGAAAAAAAACATTTCTTGAGAAACTGTATAATGTAAAATCCCTGTTAATTCTAAATTAATTTCTTAGTCATCCCTTGCAAATATTTCTTAACTATTTAGAACCAGTAATGTAAGAAATATTGACTTTATTTTAAGCAATTAAATTTTAAAAATTTCAAATAGTGACTGCTTCCACAAGGAGTATTATCCACTATTGTTTTAAATTTTAATTTCGAATTTTATGTCACTTAATATGTGATTTTTTATTCCAAAGTCTTAGTGTCAAACGATAAGTAATGAGATTATAAACCGCTTAAGCTATAAACTGAAAATCCGATTTTTCGAAGATTTGTAACTGCATACTGTCCCCTTAATTCACATTGAGCAAAGAAAAAAGGATTTGGCATGTAAGTAATTTAAATTAACGTCATCCATATCTATCTCAAGGAAAATACTAGGAGATATTTCTCCGTAATTTAAGACCTATGGTTACGCCTTGAGCTGAACCTCCCCTCCCCCCTCTTCTTTTTTAAATCATAAACAAAGATGCTATGACAAAATAGCTTAACGTACACTAGTTCCCTCTATACGATGAATCTTTTGTTGACTACACTGGAAATCGAACATGGAAACTATTTTAAGATTGCCAGGTCGCTTTTTTAAGATAGCTTGAACAGAAACTGAAATTAGCAGTATAAAATCACACTGTTCGTTTTTTAGAAAGTACGGTTGCTTAAATTTGAGCACGTCATCGCTCAGTTACGATGCAATTGTACTCTCAAAGAAAAACGAGTATGTTCAGGTAATCATTTATTTCTCAACTCTGAATAAGAATCTTGACACATAGCAGATTACAAACCAAAATATAAGATGATCTAGATCATCTTTTTTTATAGCAATTCAAACACATGTTATCTTTCTAACTCTGAAACTCTACCCGAAATTTATTCTTATTTGCTCCATTGATAATTATAAACGCCCCTAAAAATGTAAATAATTTTTTGGATGATATTGGAAAACTTTGTGGATGTTGCTGCGTTTTTTTAAGTTAGAAAAATTATATATGAACATGATTAAAATTTAAAAAGTATTTTTCTAGAAACATAAAAAAATGCAGTCTTCAATCTAGAAATGCGCAGGCCGTGCATAAAAACAATAGGATAAATTTTCTACCAGGTAATAAAAAATTTTTAAAAAATTTTCAATTAAAAAATTTCGACACACATAATAATATTACCCCTATGTTATTTTGATAACTGCTTTTGTAAAATACCCACTTGAAACATGAAATTTAACGGTTCTCTTCTTTATTATTATTCTTTGTTTGACTTTTTATGCTGCTGAATTAATTTTTCTTATGTTAAATAAGTAATATTTTTAAAACGTAGGTCAATAATTTTTTCAAAAACACATTATTTTAAATTCTGTTAGTTTATGTGTCAAAAACTTGTTGCAATTACCACAAAACATGCAAGCTTTTAAGGAGGAATTTCGTTTTCAACCGTTCCCGAATGACTCTTGAAATTTACGATGTAGAGTAGAATTGTGCCATTGTCCAGAACAACTCTTTCCTTTGTTCTACCTAATTGAATAGAAAACAGCCTAGATGTATCATATTCAGTTCGACCTATACTGATTGCGTCCCCATTGCAACCCTAATTTAGGACGATGCAACTTTAAAATATTCTTTGAAAATGTGGTAACCCCAAACCTTCTTCGTACGAAATAGGAAAGTTTCTATTTCAGTTATAGAACTCGATATTCATTAGGTTAATTATTAATTAATTAACGTCGCACTAGAGCTGCACAGTGGGCTATTGGCGCGATATTCATTAGGAACAACCATTATTGCTGAAAACGTGAATATAACGAAAATTCCGAACACTTCTATAAGATATTGAAATTAGCTTCTTCAGCCGGTAATTTTTACCTTGTGTTTGGCGCAGCTTGGCCATGTCTGTACCCATATAACCAACCAACCATCAGCCGGTAATTTAACTTTAAAAAAATTATTCAAACTTTTTATACTTTATCAATATTTAAATTTTATAACTTGTTTTGTAGTATTCTTAACTATTCGCCTAAATAAGCCAAACGGAAATTGTATTTAAAATCTTTTGATAATTAAAATTGGCGATTAAAATGCATCGACTTTTAGACTTATAAATTCACATCAAATAAAATTAGTGCAAACAAATATAACTTTTACGCCAATCGGAAATATACATAAGGAATACATTTATAAAGTTAAATCTGATCTTCTGATTAAGATATCGAACAAAAACTCGATGTTAACCTTTTGAATTAGAGGTGTGATTATCAGTCACAAAAATAACGATCTTTTCTTTTGTTCTCTTTCTTCAAATTGAACGGGAACTGCATGTTTTTGACTATAAAACACCGTCCTTTCGTTTATCTAATTTTTTGTTTCATTCCGTTTAAAAGTATATCAATTAGCGTATTTACTAACCCTTGGCATCACTTTAACCCTTTCCACTCCAAAGGCGCCTCTCAGGCGCCAACATAACGACCCGTTCTTTTGTTTCCCTGTTCTTTAAAATAAACGAGAACAGCAGGATAGGGTGTTTAGAACATCAATCTTTTTTGCAACTTGTTCTCTTGCAAATACAAAACAGATTAGGATTTTTTTTCCCTTTATGAGTATAAAAAAAAATCTGTGGAAAAGAACGTAAAGAGGAATAACTGTTCCATAGAAAGAACACAAATCGCAAAGTGTTCGCGGAGTGCAAAGGGCTACATCACTAAAATAACGACGCGTTATCTTTTTCTTTTCTGTTCCTCAAAATGAAAGAGGTCAATATAATGTTTAGTTTAAAAAGCTATTCTGTCACGAACTTAAATAGAAATTATTTTTTTGCGATCTAGAAGTATGTTAGGGTCAAAAACTTTTTTCAGATTAAAATTCCTCGCAAGACCAAATTTTTTTTTTAACTTTTGAAAAATTTCATAGACTACTAAATATATGTTTGGTATACTGAAATTAATATTCAGCTTTACTGCATAACTTTTTTATTACTAAGCCTAAACGCAAAAAAAAAGTTTTAAAAAAATTATTTTTAAAAATATTTAAAAAAATATTTTATAAAATATTTAAAAAAATATTTTATAAAATATTTAAAAAAATATTTTAAAAAATATTTTAAAAAATATTTTAAAAAATATTTAAAAAAATATTTTTAAAAATATTTTTAAAAATATTTTAAATATTTAAAAAAAAAAATTTAAAAATATTTTTAAAAATATTAAAAAAAAAACACTAAGGAATACATTTAAAAAAAGAACAAGAACATGTACGAGATATAACTGTTCCATAAAAATAACGTAAGTATCGACCATGTTCCTCGAGCACAAAGGGTTTATACCTATTTTCAAGTAAAAATTAGGATTTTATCAAGTCTTATCAAAATTGGCGTAGTATTTTGTGAGATAAACGAAGGCAAAAACCACTGTATTTTTTTAATGCAGATTTCACCAAAATAATTGTCTCCTTTACTATTTTTCCTTCTCTCCCAGGAGGCTATACCCCCGCAGTGGCTATATTAGGTTACCGAAACGTATAATTTTACATTCAGGATTGAAAAAAAAATGACAGTTTTGATTAATAAGCGCTCGTTATAAAACTTTCCACTTTTTACGGAACGGATGACCCATCGTTTCAGTTTGCTCAAAATAAAATACAAAATTGGAATAATGAACTAATATGAGTTTGGAGATGAAATCGGAGATGAATTAACATTATCAGCAAAAATGATAATGAGGTGAGATGGTGTTTCATAATTTATAACAACGGTTTGATGGTCATTATTTTCTGCGGGGGAACCAATCAGCGAAGCGATACAAATTTTATTAGTAAAATATATTTTGACGTGATTACGTCTTTTTCGGTACGGCTATATATAGTAGCTGCACGGGGTCATAACCTAAAAAACTGTTGCCCTTGGCTGCAGAATACCCTTCCAGCCCCATAACTCTTGAGGTAAACGATCTACCATTGCGAGTGAAAAGTGGGATGCATCGACCAGGTTGGCAATTAATCCACCCTTCCCCATCACCTTTTTACCGCATATGAGGCATGGTTAAATGTCTACTAAAGAAGCTGCATATGACAAAACAGACGAGAACACAAAGTATTTAGGAACGAAACCGTATGATACTTTAGACTAGTACATTCAGTTCTACTGAATTTTCAACTAGCAATTTCTTGTCTCTGGAAACTGTACTGTAGAAATGGAATATAAATAGATTTTATCAATTTATTTGAAATTTCTCAGAAATATACACAACTAGCATACCTATCCCACATTCGTTGTAAGGTTGAAATATATTATCTTATATCTTATAGCCTAAAAATAATAAAAGTTTAAAGCTTCTGCACATCCATAGATGACAGCATTATCAACGGTTTATTTAAAAAAACACGCTTAAACGAATTATTTTAAATACATATTTTTTTTATATATGATGATGACCATACTATTCGTCACTGCTCCTGAAAATTATCTTTTTTATACTTCATGTGTTAATATCTATTGAGTACAAAGGTTATATTTAAAGCTGCCAATACTTGAACTATCACCCTAATTTATAAACTTGTATACCACTACCCATTTTAGGACACATAACTTCGGAAGATTATAAGGTGCAACAAACTTCCTTACACATAAATACCTAATAAGATTTTTTTTCTTTAACTCTTCTGTATTTTGTTTTGTTTTTCTGAATAGTTTTCTAATGCAAATATCTTCGAAAAAAAATAACGATATGCTATTAAAGAGAGACTTAAAAATCCTTCCTTTTGTACTATTTACACCATAATTATATCTTTAAAAGTTGAGTAATTTAATAGATGTGCACTAATTAATGGTAAAAAAAAATTAAAAATACCATTTAATGGGGATTTGTATTGGTAACAATTATGTATAAAACTTGCAAAAAAGAAAAGTTGCCTTCCAATTTTCCTAACCTTCCAGTAATAGCACTATATTTTACCAATAATTGCCCCTCCAAAAATAAATCCTGGATCCGTATCTGGTCTTTCTTTAGGAATATATCACAAACCTTCGCCAATAGCTCATTGTGTAGCTCAACAAACCATCATATAAAACGGACACAAATTGATATGAGTTGTCCAGATTAAAACACAGCTATATGCATGAAAACTTTTTTGAGCTTTCAAAACTTAACTATCGTTAATATAGTAAAAGGATGTTTTTCTTGTAAAAGAAAACGAAAAATGCAACAATTTTTTTCGCCAAAATTTAAAAGTTCTTAGAATATTGAATAATTGATAATCTAAATTTCAATTGTCGCATGACTTGTTTTGCAACTAGAATAAGGATTCACTGGTAATGCATCTACATACGTCGCCATCTTGTTTTTTTCCAGAAGCAAAATCATCTATATCCACATTCCAACCAATCAGAAATCACCACCGCTGACGCTCACGGTTCATTGCTTGCTGGATATAACCTTCGAGCATGGATCCTTCATAGTAGAAAAAACATAATGTTATAATCTCGCTGACATCAAAGTGAGGCCAACGTGGTATGGCCTCAGACACGTGTTAATTACGTCATTCCATTCATAAATTGTCACTGTTACACATTTCCCAATTCATCAGCCAATCGCGAGTATTTTTTAATTCATAATTTTGAAAAGAAGTCACGTGTCTGAGGCCATTCGGTCTGAGATGTTGGTTTCACGATTATGACGTCATATTCGCTCTACTACAGTCCATTCATGCTCGAAGAATATAACTGCGTTTGAATCTGTATAAAACGTGGGCATAGCTACTTTTGCTTCTGAGTCGGACATATGATTTACATTTTTATTGTTAAATTAAAGATTTTGATTTTTTTATTACATTTTAAAATTAAACCCAAAGTATTAACTACCTATTAGCACCAAAATCTCATTTTTCGAATTTTTGGATGTAACTGCTTTTGCATTTGGACCACTCGTACGAAAGAGGCACAAATTGATATGGAACCGCTCGCAATCGTTATTTTCCGGACGAGATGGCATACAGAGAAATGAAGTGAAGTGATGTAATGGGATTGGGCGGTGGGCGTGGTCGGCCGACCTCTTTGATCAGAAACCGACAATGACCACAAACGGGTTTTCAGTCCATCGCGACATATACAGAAGTTCGCGAGGGCGCGATTCAATTCGGAATCGAATGGGCTATCAAGAAGAAAACCGAGCTTGCCCATCTGAAATGGGGAAGGAAAAAATGGTTCTCAATTCGGTCGGTCTCAATCATAGGTCAAAAGTCACACCAATACAACTGGATTAACTCCCACATTACCTACAAAAATAAAAATAGTAAAATCTTGATTTTTTTTTTATATTTGCTAAAATTGTAATTCGGAATCTTCTAAATATTCTTGCAAAATTCTAGAAGCGTATCTATGTTTTTTAATAACTTGAGGGAACCCCAATTGTCCAGAGAATAAAAGCGGTAATCATAGGATTGTTAGTTTGATCCCGTATGGATGGACTTGGCAAAGAAAAGTAAAAAAAGTAGCGATCTTGCGATAGGAGGGTTGCTAGCTTCGCTACAAAAATACTAGAAAGTCGTCCAGAACATCCAACAAATTATACTGGCGTGTATAAGGGACTTGTGCAGGATAAATCTGATTGGAGTACAATGTCCAGTCGCCTATTGAGGTTGCGTCGGGTGCCAGATCAGGTGTTGTCCTCGTCATCTGACCATGGTTAAAAAATACGAGGCATCGTTCCCAGGTCATGAAAACTAAACTTTTATTTAGTACACTGTTAAAAATAGGTATTCAAAAATAAGTAAAATGTACTCATTTTTGAATACATCCGATGCTTAGCACTGCTCCGAATATAAAAATTTCTGCTTTGAAAAAGGCGTGTATTCAAAAATGAGTACAATGGATGAAAATCAATAAAAATAGAGGGTGATAGGCTGCCTTCATAAATCACTTTCAATAAATATCGTCAATTACAACCAAGACTTACCGGGAATCGAACCCACACATGCGGGCACCGCTGTCCAGAGCCTTATCCGTTAAGCTACCACGGCGACGTGAAAAATTTATAAACAGAAGTAATGTTAAAAAGGTGTGACAAAAGAATGCGAAGTAAGATAATTGAATTGTAATAACTCTGTTTCCATTTAAGCAATCGACATCAAATAATGTGGAAAACCATCTTCTGGACAACTATTTTAAGCTTGTCAGGGCGCTTTGTTAAGATGGCTTGAACAGAAGCTGAGATTAGCATTATCAAATTCCACTGTTCATTTTTGCGAAAGTATGATTACTTAAATTTGAGTACGTCATCGCTCATTGACGATGCAATTGTACTTTTTAAAAAACGAGTACGTCCATGTACTCATTTTTAAGCACCTTTTTTTTTACAGTGAATGTTCGCCGTGAGAAGCAACAATTGTCATGGCAATTTTAGGATAGCAGTCTCATTGAACGAGGCACGCTTTCAGATTATCGCATTCTTCTGTCATTGTTACAATTCGTCAATTTTTTTTATAACACAATTTTAATTCCCATCGAATCGGTTGATTGAATTAACGATAGAACGTCCTTCCAGAAGGACATAGCGTGCTTACTGAACTCTAACTGTAACTGCTGGAATGCTCAAATCTTGTTTCCTCTATGGGCGCGTTGAAGCCAATTGAAAGCAGCCATGGTGTGCCCCAAAAAATTTCTTAAGTGATTTAGTGGTGTTTTATATTACCATAGCATTGTAAAAATATTAAATGTATATAAATATTATATTTTCTTCTTATAGAATTAATTTTTATATTGCCAAACAAATAGTTTTTGCTCTAGCTTTTTAAGCATTTTGACTTTGACTTGCAAATGACTTTCTATTTTAATAGCAGATTGCATTTAAAATGGGTTTAAAAAGAAAATAGAAAAAAATTCACCCAAAAAGCAATACACGTCGGCTTATTTTAGCATGAAAAATATACGAAATATTGCGCTAGCAAAGAAAGTGGGGCCCATCATGGCTGCCTCTACATCGGCTTCAAGTCCACAAAATGTCTTGTCCTATCCAGAAGTTACAATTAGAGATCAGTGATAGTATTCCCTGTAGAATTTACCTTACTGCCCACCACCTTATCGTACAGAGGTTTTTCCTTTCGTCTGATAGGACGGTAAACGAGTACGTTCATGCACTAATTTTTAAGCACCTTTTTTATTACAGTGTATTGACGGACGAAATTTCTTTAAAAATACGCATATATTTTTATCTCTGAGATTTTATGCTGATTTTTTTGGTTGGGGTACCCTAAAAAAATCAATCCTTCTCCTCTAAAAAATACAACTAGAACTCTGTCCATGACGGACGACTGCGCATGTTTGAGCAACGGGCCAGTTTGTGACCATTCTCCTCTCAGAACGCTTCACTGGATTAATAACAAACCGAAGGGTCATTCTCTGAAATGTCGATGAAGAATCGGAACTGTTTCTGAATTTGACATCGGATGATCTCGGCGAAGTCAAAAGAAGTTATTTTGGGACGCCTCAGCAACCCCATAACTCAAACACACCCAAAAGAAGAGAGTTCTACAACATTTTGTTCCATTCGAGCGTTGCAGGGGGCCAGCGGTCACACACACAGGCCAGGGCCCGTAATGCGATACACCTCAGATGTACTTGATTAAGCACTAGGCACCGAATAATAATAATAAAAAAATGCTGCTATTATAACTTTTAGGGCGGGGATTCTTTCGTCTTTGAGCGATTCTTGGGAAACTGGATGGAAATATGTGCTCTGGAGCAAAGCGTCGCAGGAATAGGAGAAAAGGGGTGAGCAAATGTCTGTCTTGACCAATCCGTGAAGAGGTTTGATGTTGCCCATTAGAAAAAAGAAATTTCAGTGACGGTAGAAGTGGGTAGCCGGACTTAGAATTTCGGATAAATATGTGGAGTGCCCCCCTCCAAGTACCTCAGGGGGAGGGGGGGAGTAAAACGATGGGATGAGGGGAAAGTGGCGGGCCGGAATTTTTTCTGAAATAGTCCATTCCAGAGGTTGTTGTCCAAACCATTGCTTCTGTTAAATTTTGATCTGCTTTCAGGATCTCTTCGTTGCTTTCTTTCTAACTCAATCATAAAATAAACTTTTATTTCATAGTTCTCCAATAAAATAATTTCTACCGCCCTGGTGTGTAGGTGAATTCATATTTATTTGAACTATACTCACTCTCATTTTTCAGTTTTTTGCGATCGCCAAGGCTACTTGCGTCATTCTTGACAACCGTTTTGTCATTAGGTCACTTGACTTTTGACGAAACAAGAATCTTCAGAATTATAGCGAAAGTAATTTAATCCGATTACTTTTATATATATTACCACAATTCAAATGTGAGTCAATTTGTCGATTTTTATTTGAAATTGACGAAATTAATGTTGTGAAAAAAAACAACTATAAAATGAATTTTCGCAGTTTGATGAAAAATTGAACCTGAGTATTTAAAAGGTGCTGCGCTTGCCGCTCGCGTTTCCTCCGAGACACTGGATTGGTTTTATGTCAAGCGCAGTGTCTACTGATGAAAAACGAAAGGGCATGTTTCATGCTATTATCCAACCAACTTCACCTGAACGTGGTTTAACCGTCTAGCCCAGTGGTCGGCAAACCGCGGCTCGCGAGCCACTTGCGGCTCTTCGGCCTTTTGAGTGTGGCTCTTTCACAAATTACCACGTGCGGGCGGGCGCGTACAGCACGATTGAAACTTCGTGGCCTAAATTAACAACAACAACATACAAACTTCCGTTACCCAAACTTTCCAAGGAAATGCCAGGCATTGTTCACATTAGTGTTTGTCAGTTATAGTTATTATCAATAAGATTGAGGACGATTTTAGCAAAGGCCAGTTTAGGAGTACCCTAATTGAGTTAATAACAATGTACCTACATAGAGTTTAAGTTTAACAAATTTGGCTCTCAAAAGAAATTTCAATCGGTGTTCTGTTAATATTTGGCTCTGTTAACTAATGAGTTTGCCGACCACTGATCTAGCCCATGAATTTTCTTTTTTTAATGAAATAATCATTTTTCTTTTGCCACTGGACCGCTGAAAATATACAAAAAAAAAGGTTCGTAAGTGCCTGTTTAATTAAATAATTAAAACCGTTGTGTTGCGCATATGCAATATCATGTGTAATTACTAAAACAATTTTCAAAAAGTAATAAAATATAGTTAAACACAATCTACATACCTCTGGTATTAGTTAGGATTTTTGTTAAGCCAGGTTATACTTATAAGTAATAAAACAATCTTCGAAAACTTCACCTTCACGAGCCAGTTTTAGAACAAACAGACCTCGAAGCAACTAATTGACTTTATCACAATCATTTTTAAAAAGAAAAGGGACCTTGCGGCAGTTATAAGAACTAGGTACATGGTTCCCTACGCGACAATACTATAATAGTTAACATAAAACTCAATAGATGCGACTAGCGGTCATTTTAAAGTTGTGTTACATATTACAGCCTGCACTAGATGGTTAAAATTACGAGGTAGTGTTTCCGAGTCCTGAATAGATCCCGCACAGTAGCAAATAGACAATTGTGTATGTCTAGTGTGACATTGATTTATTTCTATTATAACCCTTTCGATTCTCTTTCCTTTAACTAATGATACTAATGGAAAGACATTTCCTTTCAAGTGTCTATTTCGCAAAACATTTTTTTTATATTATGGTCCTTTGCCCAGTAGAATTGGGAGAAAAAAAGTGTCAACCAAATTAATTCAAGATTTCCGGTCGATGTATCTCATTCTGGGGCTTTTCCGAGTTGAAGTTTGGCCAAGCATGGCATTCGTGGGACGCATTTAACGGCAAAAGACATTCTATTTGGCCTCTTCAGCAACAAATAAAACTTTCTCTTTGTTCTGAAAGGGGTGTTGTGCGAGTTCACGCATTAGGCCCATTTCTCGGAAGCACATTCTGCACCGACGTTATTACCGTGCGTGAGTTTTTGCAGATGCTTTTGTGATTGGGAAATACAAACCACGTAATTTTGGTTCACCAATCGCAGAGCGATCTGCAGAAGCTAACGAGCTTAAATAACTTCTGAGTATAATAGGTCTTAAAGCTAAAATCTTCACTGGCTGACAAAAAAACAGTTATTGTATTCAAAATTTAAGAAACTATAAAATTTTCTTAAAAATGAAGCTGAATATTTAAAGAGGTTGTTAAACTTATTCCTTTCAAATGATCAATCAAATGAGCGTGTGGTAAAAGGCTTAAATATTACTATAGGATAAATTCTTCAGCAAGTTAACGAATGCCGCCGAATTGCTCATATAAATTTAAATATGTTCAATTGTTCCGATAAATTTACGACTGCTCAATTGCTCAGAAAAATTTACGACTATTTAATTGCTCAGATAAATTTACAACTTCCCAGTTGGTCATATAAATTTATAACTGCACAATTGTCAGATAAATTTGCGACTGTCCATTTTCTCAGATAAAACTTGCACAGAGAGATTTTAAATTACAAAATTAAATAAAACTAAACAATTTAATATTAATGATTATTTTTAAAAAATATTTTGTTAAGAAGATTTCATTGTAATTATGGGACAGACGGGCATGAAAATTTATGGTAGGAAGATGAAGATGTCTACTTCAATTCCGGATAAGTCCAAGATTTACAATGCAGAAGGGGGCATGTGCATGTTAAATTTGTCGCTAACAAATATACTCAATTTGGCTGTGATATGGTAATTAGGTGAATGGAATGCCAGCGCATGTGTTGTCCTCAGGGCCCGATGAAGACTCTGAAGAAAGGGAATCCCGCCTTTAAATGGGGCCCCATTGCTCTTGCTCTCGTATAAACCCTAGAACATCAAATCGAGCTTTTCATGCACTGAAATCCTTGCCCCTGGATAGCAACGAAACACACTATAAATAATATTTAATAAACATTAATAATAAATTAAAATAATCCTAATATTATGTATGCTTTTTATTATTTTCCAATATTCGAACAAATTTAACTCAAGTGGTAACTCTTTTTTTTTAAGTTAGTAATGCCACTTTTTTAAGGTAAATTTAGTAGCAAACTACGTTAGAAGTGTTAAATATTTATATAAAATGTGCGAATTGGGGGTTCCTCAAAAATATGAAGTATAAGCCTGGGCTTCCTGTGCCTGTTCGGTAATCAGGCCCTAGTTGTCCTCGTCATTTGACGGTGGATCAGAATTACGAGGCAATGTTTCCTACCCTCGCTTTGGGGTATGTCCCATTGTATTATGTATCTCTAGTGAAACATAACGTTGCCTCAGAGGAAAAACAGACTTGCCTATAAAATTGATTTTAAAATTTGCTGTTTTTCTATGCTGAATATCTAAGGCTGTAGTTCAGGGATTTCAAAGAAGATATAACAAAGTCCGAGTGTTCCTTTAAATAAAGTCACATTTGGTAATATTAGCGAGACCGAAAACTTATTTTTTTAAGATGTCTCACTGTTGCTCTGAGGCGACGATAAAGTCAAAATTGCAATAAACCTTATTGATGGAACAATTATTATTTTCGTTTTCATGCAAATAATATTGTGGCTTTAATGTGATTCCTTTAAATTCATCCATATCCCCCTATATAATAAATACCGAGCATTGTTTTTTATAACGGTATACTTTTATACAATTTCAAAGAAATTGCTTACCTCCATTTATCCCTTGCTCCCTCACTCTTAACATGTACAATCTCAACCCTTGTATAGAACTCTCAACAACAAAATAATGAATCCGCAATTTGCGTATGCCCCCAACACCTGAAAAAAAAGGACGACACACCCCATAAGTGGTCCTTTGAAGAGCAAATTCGAGCCCTTTGGTCTAAATCAGATTATTTGGTGTTGGGCATCGCTCTTGCCCTCCCGAATGTGGGTAATTCAGCCCTTTGAGTTTCTCTTCTTCTTCTTTTCATATTCTTCTTTTTCTTCTTATTTCTTCTCTGGGCTAGAGATACATTCCGCCAGACTTTATTCCACATGGTGGCCTCTTGCTTAACTGTGAAATATCACGTGGTTATAGTGTGGAGAAGGGGACTTTTAAAAAAAATAAATTGAATGGAGTATTGTGGGTTGTAATAGAATGACAGTTTTAATTAATTTTTGTTAAAGAACAGGTGTAAGTTATAAGTGTTTTAGTTAGTATTAAAAGTTGTATACTACAAAAAGCAAAAATTAAAAAAGAAAACTACTCTATAATGTTCCCCGATGATACCAAGTTTGTATAAATATTCCAAAATCATTATTATTTACAGAATTTTTTAGGGGGCTTTTGTTAATTAACGTCGCACTACAACTGCACAGTGGGCTATTGGCGACGATTCGAGGCCTATCTCGAAGGAAAGATCCGAGAACGATGCCTCGTATTTTTGAACCACGGTCAGATGATGAGGAAACACCTGAACTGGCACCCAACGCCTTTAATAGACGTCGGGACTTTGAACACCGATTAGTTTTTGGTTTGGTTTTGGTTAATTAACGTCGCATTAGATCTGCACAATGGGCTATTGACGACAGTTTGGGGTCTATCTCTAAAAGGAAAGACACGGGAACACATAAACATTCACACACACATTCATACATGCACCTCGTTATTTTAGAACCATGGTCAGATGACGAGGAAACACCTGAACTGGCACCCAACGCCTTTAATAGACGTCGGGACTTTGGACCCCGATCAGATGTATCGTGCACCAGTCCCGTATAAACGCCGATAATTTTTGTGGATGTTGTGGACGACATTCCTAGTATTTTGTAGTGAAGATGGCAAGCCTCCGATCACAATATCACTACTTTTTTACTTTTCTTAGTCAAGTCCGTCGCATAGGATCGAAGCAGGAACCCTCTGATTCCCAGCTGACGCCTTTGATTCACTCGGCCACGGTTGCCGTATTATTTACAGAGTTTTAGTCTAGGGCCCTACTTGCAATAGGAATACGTTTTGTAAACTGTCAACTCAATTTATGAAGAATTGTATTTTTACCATAAGTTGCATCATTCTAAACATGATAGCTCAATTTTGCATAAACTTTTTGGGAAAATTATTTTTTAATTCGAATTCATATTAGTTTGGGGATGATCTGAACCATAATAAAAAAGATTCGTTATTAATTATGTTTAATGAATTTTGAAATTTTAAATAAGTGAAGTTTGTTTGGACTTTTTTGGTAAAAATAAACTTTACATGGTACAAGGTTTTTAGAGATTCAGAACATTACAACGAGCAATTTCCAACAAAAACGATGCTTTTACATCAATTACAAATTACGTAATGGTGTTTGAAAAATATAATTAGCTAATAAAATGCTAATTATCTCATTAGCCTTTGACTTTATTCAGAGCTTTTGTTATGGATCGTCATGAGTTTTAAAGTGTTTTCATACACTAAAAAAAACGGATTTTTAAAACTATAATTAAAAAAAAAAGTGTTCGATTGTGAACGTACACCTTAAGCACAAGAATTAAGTACCTGAAATGTTCAATCCATCTTAGAACAGGTGTGTCATTGCTCAATCAACATCTAATCTCCCCACGCATCCAAACTACAAAAGTTAAATCCCCAAAACACAAACAGACAAAAACCTCTATTATACAAATTCTATCACAACTAGACACCCACACGCTGCAATACGAGAAAACGAGATCCTTAACTCCTTAACTTCGACCGCACGAAAGAGAACCCCCGACGGAAAAAAGCACGCGCCATTTTGCAAATTGCCCCCCACAGAATTCCACGGTTTCGCCAACCAGCAACAAAAGAGTTTATAAAAACTTCCTCGTCTCAAAACGAGCACCGAGATCTCGAGTTCGCGCACCTAGTTTGGGGGAGATCGCATCTCCTTGGAATCGCATATTTAAGTCCGTATCTCGATGTTTGGTCAGAAACGATGTTTCCTAAATACTTGCTTCTGGATTATGCAAACGCGCTTTGGCGGAAGACAACAGAAAAAAAAAGCAGATAAGGGTGCTGAAAAGCGTGGGTCGCGCTTAAACGTTACCTTTACCAACCATCCCTCGATTGTTGCGTTTCGAGATCTATTGTGGGGTAATGGCTGCCTTCCAAAGAGTCGATTTTGTTTTTTATAATGGAGTATTATTTGCATAAGTAAATGTCTGGAAGTAAGCAGTGTTTGTTGTTCTGCTTTTTTTTTTGGGTTGGAATTCTGAAATGCGATTTGGGCCCGGCTGCTCAGCGGTAAAGTATCCAGCTCGTAATCGGTTTGATTAATGAAAGTCGCACTAGAGCTGCACAAGGGGGTATTGGCGACGGTTCGGGGACTATCTTGTAGGAAAGACCCGGGAACGATGCCTCGTATTTTTTTAACTATGGTCAGATGACGAGGACAACACCTGAGCTGGCACACATGTTTTTAATAGGCATCAGGACTTTGGACCCCGATCAGATTTATCGTGCACCAGTCTCATCTGACCATGATTCTAAAAATAACGAGGTGCATGTATGAATGAGTATGTGTTCCTGGGTCTTTCCTTCGAGATAGACCCCCAACCGTCGCCAATAGCCCACTGTGCAGCTCTAGTGTGACGTTAATTAACAAAACCAACCATCGTGCACCGTCTAGTATACACGCCAGTATAATTTGTTTTATGTTCTAGACGAATTTCTAGTATTTTTCTAGCGAAGCTGGCAATCCTCCGATCTCAAGATTACTACTTTTTTGTTTTCTTTGTCGAGTCCATCTCACGGATTCGAACCGGCAATCCTCCGATTACTAGCTAAACGCCTTTATCCACTAGGCCACTGGAAGCCCACCTCGTTATCGGAGGATTGCGATAACTTGTATTTACGTAAACTTGACTGTCTTGTAGATAGTATGTGGTGGGAAGGTTTTCATATTAGTTTCCTAAAAAGACGTTTGGAAATATCCTTAAATTCAACCGGCGTGTATAAGGGATTAGTACACGTTAAATCTGATCGTGGTACAATGTTCTGACGTTTATCTAGGTTGCATCGGTGGTGTTTTCGAAACTGATTATACCTGTCAAAATGTCGGGTGCTCGTATTGGAATAACATTGGCGACGAGATCCTGTTCCTAATGCAGTGTTAACATAAGCGAATCTCTTCAGCAGTGGCGGATGGTTAGAGGCCCAACATAATACTTTATAATCAAAACTGTGAAATTAAAAGTTTTTAAAAGAAAAAAAAACTTTATTCTTTTCCCCTGCATCTTTAAAAAAAAATCTGCATTTTCTTTTCAATAACTTGAGTGCTTCAAATTTGAAGGTTTTTGCAGTTTTGTCTAAGGTTTTTTACAGTTCTTTTATGAATAATATTAAAACAAAAACCTTTAATTTTATAGTTCTCCTAAAAAAAGAACTGCAGTTTCCCTACGTCGTAGAAATCTTTACTCTCACAATTTTGATGAAGGTTTTATGCTGGGGCAATCATAAAATGCTCAAATCCCTCACATTTTCAGGGCCCAAACTTCAAATGCCAACCCAAACATCGGCTAAATACAGTAGAACTCCAATTATCTGGATCAATTGGAATTAAACCCCATCCGAATAATTGGATAATTCACTTAAAATAAAAAATGTGGTATTCGCTCTTCCAGTTTCAGGAATTATTTTTAAGATTTGACTTCTTTAAGTATTTAGCTAAACTACAGAATCAAAAATAATGAATTTCTCTGTTCTTATAAGACACATTGGGACATTTATATAATTAACTGTTTCTAATATTTTTCGCCCAGAACTCTAATTGAAATAACATTGGTGGCTGGTAGATGACCAGCCACCAATGTTATATCAATTTCAGTTCCAGTCATTTTTTGGACCACCCAGAGCTCAACTGGTCCATACAAAAGGTATACCATAATGGATATAAGACAAGAGGGCTAATGTTTGTACAAAGTATATATTTTTCATTGATATTTATAATGAAATAACAGTTCAAAACACATTTCAACAGAACACACAAATATATAAAGCTGACATCTAACGTTGCCATTCCTACCCCCAAACTAAAAAGAAATAACAGCAAAAAAATAGCAACCTGATTAAACTGTTTTCGAAGTCAATCATGGGCCCACTACCTACTGTCAAAAATGAATACAATTTTTGATGCATCTAGTTCTTTTGTTTGTGGCCACAAGAACACTTTTCAAGAGGCGTAATCCGGTTCCGAGATTAAGAGGGGTGTCACGTGACTTTTGCAACTCGGGGTCCGAGGTTATCTATGGTAATGAGTCTCGTTGTGCGTACTTAAAGAGGAAGGCTCTCTCTGCGAGAACTAATCGCTAATTATTGCGGCTTTTCAGCGACGAAGAATCGGAACACAGCCTTTGAGCTGCTGACTTCCGACAACCACTTGCCTTGTGGCTCTGATGGATCTGTTTCTGCCTGGAGGTTTTAATTTAATCGCTGTTCTTTCCAATTGTTGAAACTGCTCCAGACTTTGTTTTTAAACAAAGTAAGCAGATAACCAGGGGGCAAAAATGAACTAAAACATGTCCCTCTAGATCAGTCATGGAGCTCAACTACATGAGCATGTCTGTGGATTGGAACAGGACGGGCCAATGCTATATCAAATTAACATTAGCCATGGTCCTTCCTGTTTTCGGCACCAGATATTATAGACCTACGTCATATTTTAAGAGTCAAAAGTGCAAAAATACGTTGTAGAACAACTTAGATACTTAAAATATCATCATACGTGAACAACTGTCAAAAAGTTTGAAGTTGGGACAGACTTTTACAACATCTAAAATTGGGAAATGTTAAATTAAATTAAATTCCGATCTTCCAAACTATGTCCTCTACAGAAAATCGGAATATAACCTTCAATTTGACCATTTTGATGATTTTTTTATGCTAGCTTTTTTTGCTGTGTAGGAAGTTACCAGAAAAAACTCATGAAATATTTTTACGTAAATATATTTCTATCGAGAAGCGTTAGGTGATTTGCCTTTCAATATAATATCTATAGGGAAGATTATTTTTGTTTAGATGATCAGATTCAATTTCAACAGCTGTAGAGATTAAAAATATCTCAATTATATTTCAAGCATTTACATAAAAAAAAAGTTTTAACACGTTTTATAATCGATTACAAGACGGTCTGTGAGCCGAAATTGAATTTAAAATACAGTAAAACTTCAATAATCCGGATCGATTGGGGCCAGTTCCCATCCGGACAATCGGATATCCATATATTTTGAATAATCCACAAATAAAAGGTTATTTCCTATTTAAAAAAACGATCTAATTTCGATTTAGCATGTAATGTAATTTAATGACTATTATAAATATCATTCACCGATTGGAAACTTTTTTTAAATGAGGATTTTGCAGATTTCTTTTTTTTCTCGATCCGGATTTGCTTGATCCGGAAAATTGGAATTCTACTGTTGTTTAATTTACATTAAGTTATATAGGCTGGGTAGGAACATCGCCAGTAGGGTTTAAGTGAAACGTCATTTCAGCAGATATTTTTAGGAACAAGAATTGGTTGAAGATAGTTAAGTAAGATGTTCCGTCTTATGCAAACGGCCTCTGTTCAAGTCTAATACGTGTTTTGCAATACTTCAAAACTTCATCATGCATCGACTATCAAGTTTTTATAAAACGAAATGAAATCTATGTGAACTGTGCTATTTTCCAAGGCATTATAATGTCGTAATGAATATGCCCTAAGATTATTTTTTATCATGATACTCCATTGCACAGCTGATTTTAAGACGTTTTGAATCGAAACAAATATTCCGTGATCTCTTCAAGTAGCTGAAGAGCAAGCAAGAAGTGGAATGACATTTTGAAACGCAATTAACAGTTTCACACGAATTTTATACAGCATGTAGATTGCCAAAATCCAGAAAACTTATTCCAGGAATTCTGTTCCACCTGTAACTTGCCAAAATCCAACAAGTTAACTTATACAAGAACATCTTACAAGAGGTCAAGGCAGTAGATTCCGTGCTTCAAACGATTTATAGCGGAAAATCTCTGCCGTTTTAGAGAAAAACATACGGTTGTTACACTTGCAAACGCTAATTATACAACTCGAACTGATCGTTACATCTTCTTTTTCTTGTAAATTTATATCCCCCTTTGGGGTAATCACCATGCAATCAGTTCGCTGGCATAATTTTTAGGGTGTCGTGGCTAAACATAGAGGAATACAATCCAATTGAGGCGGATTCTCTAAAAATGGGAATTGAACTCGAAGTTTGTTGCGTTTTTCATATATTGAATGGTTATATCTGCGTCTTGTGCAAACATTTAAATGTTAGTTTAATTTTATTTTACATTTTGGGAATATATAAGTTCGTCGAACAGCTTATGCAGTTTGATACTTAGTCATTTTCCAGGCGTGGACTGAATTTGCGAGTACTCTCGGTTGTGTAATTTTGATATCGAAGATGCGTTTTTAAACTTTTGGAATTTCCAAATCAATTAGTTACGATTGATTTAGGTATTCAATTTGAAAAATAAAACCTAATAGTAATAAAATCGTAATGTCATACATCAGGTGTTTCAAGCTAAGTCTAAGTTGAAATTTGAACCACCCATTCAATTTTAATTGACCTTTCCTTTGTTTGTATGCGAACCGTGCAATGCGATGGTGCTACAGAATTAGTATTACTATCTGGTTGGCAATCACGTTACTATATATTGGGATATTTTATTATAGGTTGAATCGTACGAGGTAACGTTTTGACTTGACTCCAGGTCAGGTTCGGCAAAAATATTTTCATTTTGTTTGTTTTAATGTGTAAAAAATGTAATATTTTTGACGCTTGGATTTTCAAACTCATGATCAAATATTTACAATACTAAATAAATTTCCTAAATAATATTTTAATCTAAAAGTTCGTTGTCGAGATTTGATCGTTATTTTAATTTAAGCATTTTGATTTTGTTTTAAGTATTTGGAAGGTATGTATGTACGGTTAGTTGGATTAATTAATGTATCTTGTAGATCAGTGGTAATCTACCTTTTTTTTATCACGTTTCCCTTGATAAAACTTTAACCCTTCTCACCCATCCGTCTGCTAAAAAAAAGGTTGTTTTTGATAGACAGAAATGTTCTTAGCTTAGCTGGCAAATGGATCAAACGACTCAAATTTATAACATTTAAAGGCTTTCAGTTTTGATTTTACTTATTACATTCATTAATTTAATTTCAAGTGTTTTCCGCCATTACTAATATTATTTCCACATACCCCCAACCGGTACACGTACCCCCAGGGGTACGCGTACCACAGGTTGAAAACCGCTGCTCTAGAGCTTCACAATGGCGACATTGGCTATTGGCGAGCTATGGCGGTAAACTTTTTTAAATTTACTATGGGTTGCTGATTTTACCACGGTCAGAAATATCTCAAAGTTAATTAGAGTTCGTCTAATACTGTTTTTTAAACTCTTACGTTTCGTGTGACATAAGCGAACTTTATTTTGTTTATCTTACACCCAGAGACTGATTACCGAATAGGCCAGGGAAGCCCAGGCTTACACTTTACATTTTTGAGGGGCCCCCAAATGCCACATTTTATATAAATATTTAACACTCTTAACATAGTTTGCTACTAATTTTACCTTAAAAAAGTGGTATTACTAACGATAGCAAAAAAAAAGTTGCTACTTGCGTTAAATTTGTTCGAATATTGGAAAAAAAAATCAAAAACATACAGAATATTAGGAATATTCATTACTTATTAACGTTTTTTTAATATATATTTAATGTGTTTCGCTTCAATGCCATTCAATGGCAAGGTTTTAGTGCATGTAAAAACCCGATTTGATATTCCAAGGCCTATTTGAGAGCAATAGGGCTCCCATTTAAAGGCGGGCTTCCCTTTCTTCAATGTCTTAATCGGGCCCTGTAATACACCAGATGATTCTTTTGAGGTACATCCCGCCTAAGAGCCACCAATAGCTCATTGTGTATCTCTAGTACAACGTTTATTCCGCCAACCATTATGACAGTCGTTGCCACAGATTTCGAGTTTCCAAATCCAACTCTCGCTCCTAACTCAATTATTCGTTGTATGATGATTCTCCACTTCAACACAATACCCCTTCAACAAGTAAATTAATAACAATAAAAAAAAAACAGTTCCTCGGCTATTCGTTTCAGATTCGAAATGGCTTCTGTCAGAGCGAGAAAACAATTGGATAGCAAAACCCTTCTCACTTCGCCTCGAGAAGCGCTGATTGCCTTCATTTTTTTGTGCATGCTGGAGCACTTCATTGCGACTCCACCCTTTTGGAGTTCACTAATCATCCTGACAGAGAATGGTAATTGTTTCGAAGATGCTTTCTTTTCCATTTGAGACTGTTGTGTGCTGGTTGAATTAAAAGTTACACTTGGACTTGGCAATGGGCTATTGATGACCAGTGGCGGTGACTTGACGCCCCTGCCCTTGCTCCACACCAGCCTCCCCGGTTGGTGTGGAGCAAGGGCAGGGGCGGTTGCTACCGCACTTTTTTTTGGATTTTCCTTCAATTTTTTTAATATTGCACTTTAAAGAAATATAATTTTTTTACTGCATTGCCAAACTTTCAAAAAAAAATATTCGTATTCTTACCTCTTCCCACTACTACAGACAATAGAAGCAAAACAATTCTCCATCTGACATTTATACCACGTCGGGGGTTTTGAGGGTCAGTTTTCAATTCCGCCTCCATAAAACGTTTTATCTTAAATATATTGGTTATCAAATATTAGGTTGGAGGGAAAGTTCTGTCGTATTTTAAATAGGCAGGTGATTTTTCTTGTTAATGAAAAGAACATCTGGCTAGTGAGTCAATAGGATTTTTTTTGTTTTTTTAGCTGCTGTATAATATAAAAGGTGCCCTTTTTTACCGTTCCATCATTTACTTGTGATATTTAAAGTGAAAAACATGTCAGTAGATAAAGTGCATTTACGACACTGCATTTTATATGAATTCCAAAAAGGAAGCAATGCATCGGTTGCATGTAAAAATTTATGTGCGGAATTTGGAAAAGATATTGTAAATGTTTGTACTTGTCAAAGATGGTTTAGCAAATTTCGTTCCGGGGATCTGAGCCTCAAAGAAAGTGATCGATCTGGTCGACCATCCAAGATCGATACTGATGTTTTGCGATCCATGTTGGAAAATAATCCACATTTAACAAGTCGAGAAATTGCAGAAGAATTTGGCATTCATCATACAACTGTTAGAGATCACATTAAATCTGTTGGGTTTGTGTTAAAGCAAAGTGTTTGGGTTCCACTTGAATTAACGGAAAAGAATTTGTCTGATCGTGTAAGAATGTGTTTATCACATCTGATTACACACAATGTGGAGCCGTTTTTGGACAGGCTGGTTACTGGAGATAAAAAGTGGATTCTTTACGAGAATATTAAGAGAAAAAAATCTTACTGCAAAATTATCTATCGGGAAAAAAATTCACGTCTTTTGAAAGTGTTTCTAAGGCAGTTGCTGACTATTTTAACTCCAAGGATGAGAACTTCTACAAAACAGGAATTCACAGGTTACCTGAAAGATGGCAACAAGTTGTAACAAATAACGGAGCATATATAATTGATTAATATTAAACACATATTTTTATAAATGAATTCAAATATTTTCTTTAAAATACGACAGAACTTTCCCTCCAACCCAATATATAAGTACTAAGTTGATGTAAATTTGAAAACCTTTTTAATGAGAAATATGAAAATGTTGAAAAATTATGAACATTAATATTTTCTACATTTAACGTTCTTATAATTTTAAACCCTTTAAATTGACTAGGCAAAGTTACCGAATGTTTATATCTGGATAGATGACGAGTTGTCCAGCGGTATATTTGTCTCGTAATCGATGGATTGTGAATTCGTTGCACTACGTAGATATATTCTACGTGGACTTGACAAGCTCGTGATCGGAGGGTTAAGCATATTCTTTCCTCCTCGTCTAAAAATATCCGCAGTTTCCCCCGCCTTGTATAGGAAACTGATGCAAATTAAATCTAATCGTAGTACATTGCCATGACGCATAATGAGGTTGCGTTGAATGCCATGTCAGGTGTTGACCTTGCCATCTGGCCATGGTTAAAAAATATCAGGCAGTGTTCCCCGGACAATATTGTCAATGTAGAAATTTGAACTAGGTTCTTCTGTCGACTTTTCTTCGGTTAACAAAACAACAAAACTTTTTGAAACAACAAAATATTTGGTTGTTTAACTAAAAACTATTGCAAAATATGACGATTGGTTCAAGTTCATTAAATCCCACACAGAAAGTTAGTTTATTATTTACAGTAACATAAACTAATTAAACCAATAATAATTGATATAGATATCCACGCTCAGTGGACCGAAAATTGTTTATAAGCAAAATATTATGTATTTATCTATTTTCATAACCTTTTAATTTAATTGGGAAAACATTCCCAAAGAAAAAACGATATATATTCCTTTTGGTATTGTAACCTGGGGGAACCTTTAAAGAACGGTCAAAAATATTCGTTAGTTACCAACATTTAGTTGCATACAAATTATTTCGATATTTTTTTCTCTGTCTGCAACTAAATTCAACAACAATCGTCATTCCATATCATTAAATGATAATAATTTGCACTTGTTCATTTAGGAATTCATTTTAAATATTTGTAGATAACTATTCATTCCCTAATAACAAATTAATTTCAAGTTTAATGATCCTTATTAGTACTGTAACATGCAATTTGTGGCTTTTTTTTTAAAGTAAAAGAACGATTTTAAGGATCTAAAAGTTTTTTGATATATCTTCATACTCGAACTTTTTTAGGCCTAGGAATTCCACAAAAGAAGTAAAAAAAACGAAGGACGAAAAATATTCTCACGGAATCAATTTTTCCTAAAGCATTTTGTATTATTTTTAAAAACGCTTAAGTTGATGAATTTTGTCGTGTGTTGCGTCAATAGAAGAATCGCCGTGGAACAATATTCTTTTTAATAAACGTTTCAAAATGGCGTTTTGCTTGACTGAATACGGACGTTTGCATGTTTTAACACCTGGCATTAAAGAATAAAGTGAAAAAATGTATATCCATTACAGCATAATTAATCTATCTCTTATTTTCGTTAAAAGTCATCTCAATATTGGCGAAAAATTGCTTATTTGGTGATATAAAACTCTTTTTTGTCTAATTTTAATTTAAAAAAAACTTAGCTACTAGTTAATTAACAAATTATTGAAACTTAAAAAATGTTAATTAACAACTATTTGGATAATTAGATACTGATTAACGTAACTGCTAATGAACGCTTATTTATTTATATTTGTAAATATTTTGGTTATGGAACTTGTTGAGATCCTTCTCTGCATAATTTTTTATTTATTACGGAAATTTAATTAATCAGTAACATTTCAGTCATACGCTTTTTTAACCACTGTAACTTTAGTTTGAATTGACGAGTCATGGTGCTTGCTTAAATTGAAGAAAACTATAATTTATACAATATTCCCTATGACTAGTTGATTTGTATTAGCCCTTATAATGCTCGGTAGGCTCCGCTGTGAAGACACGTATTAATACTATAGAAATCGAAAGGCTACTCTCTGTAGACCGTTTCTGTTATCTCTTATGCATACTGATCATAATCATTTTTATACTTCGAGCATGGATCTTTTGTAGTAGAGGAGTCATGACGTCACTCTTGCTAACATCAAAGTGAAGCCAACATGTAGGGTCTCAGACACGTGGTTAATTACGTCATTCCATTCATAAATTTTCACTGTTACACATTTCCCAATTCATCAGCCACTCGGGAGTATTTTTTAATTCATAATTTTGAAGAGATGACACGTGATATGGGCCTTTCGCTCTGAGATGTGGGCTTCACGATTATGACATCATATACTCTCGACTACAGACTATTCATGCTCGAAGTTTTTATAATGTGAATTCGTAAGTTTATGGCCGCGATAAAACGCCAATTGGTTGTCGCCAAACGGTGGGCAATGAAAAGAATTAACACAATATGCTTTCGACTAAAGAGTTAGAAAACACCCCTTCTATCTGTCGGTCGATATTGTAATAATAAGTCGCGAGCGTTCAGGGTTAAAATCGAGTAGAGTGGGAAGTGACTAATTGTCGAAGTTTAATACCAAAATTTCCAGCTAAATTTTTGCGGCGCAGAATTCTAAAACAGAACTAAAAACTAAAAGAGCATGTCAATACGAACAAAATGATACCAAGAAGAATAAACTTGTGAAAAGTGCGATGAGATATCTCTATCTTACTGAAAACGCAAGAAGAAATAGGCCGAGCTGGCTTGAGAGCAAATAATTCATTAACCGAATTTTACGGTACACTTTGCAAAACCGATATTTTTTTTATATTGTTTTTACATATATGAACAAAATACCTCAAGAACAGAACATGGTACGGCAACATACATGGTACGGTGAACCATTTTAATAGGAGTGAACCATTCACTGCACATATTTTTTTCCATCTAAAAAAATGACATACAAAAAAAAATACTGTTGGCGAATATTTTAAATTTTTTTTTTTTTTAAATATTCGCTAACCAAATTGACCGCTACGAACCCAAAAGGGATATGTGCCTCGGGAGCCATAGTATAATTATTCAACAATTTAATTTAACCATTTGAACTTTATTCGAAACATTTCATGTTCGGTTGCACAGACAAAGTTCTTGCTAAATATTTTTACGAAGGACTTTGATCAAGTTATTTTACTTGACAACATCAGGAAAGTTGAAGTACGTGGTTCAGCGAATCCAATGTAATGTCTTATTACAACCAAATGATCTCTTTCCAGAAGTGTGCTGAGATGTGGCTACTGTGAAGCACACTAATGGTGATCAGGAATTAGGAGACTAGAAAAATTGCCTTTCAGTTACGGATGGGTTGGTTTTAAACATCCTCAGATGGCATTTCTGGTTTAGGTCTTCTAAAACCTACAGTAGAACCTACATATAATAAAATAGGAACTGAGAAGAATAGAATAAATAGAAACGTAGAATTAAATAGGAACTGAATTATTACACTTATCTTATAGGAGCATAATTTTTTACGGTGTGCGCCTATTTTGAATTTTTTTTTACAGAGAAAGCATGAGTAGTCCTATCCCATAGATATTTTGTAAAAAATAATCTAGCGTCAAAAATAGAAATATGAAAAACCGTAATTTTTAAAAAAAAAATTACTTTGGTCGTAGGCTTATTTATTTCTGTAGGGCTTCGTTTTATTTCACCCTTTATACTCCGCCTCACGTGACAACATAACGACCCGTTCTTTTGTAACATAACAACCAGTTCTTTTGGTTCCCTATTCTTTAAAATAAATAATAACAGCATGATCTTGTGTTTAAAAAACATAGATCTTTTTTTCAACTTGTTCTCTTGCAGATCCGAAACAGATTATGATTTTTTTCCCCTCTATGAGCATAATAAAATTCTGGGGAGAAATAAATGTTCCGTAGAAAGAACGGAAATGTCAAAGATGTTATTGGAGTTCAAAGGGTTAATCACGTAAGAAGACGGATATATTTGCTAGTCAATAAACAACTTAGTAATATCTAAGCCATATGGAAAATAACATTTGAATATGAAGAGGGATGACAAAATAACATCCCGATTTTGAAAGTTTATATTTCCGCAATCAAACAACTTAGAGCGCCATTTTTCACATCATTGTGAATGGGACGTTTTAAATTTTATTTTTGTGGCAAGAAATGTCGCTATTAAAAGCATCCTTCATGGTACGATTACATGGTTTCGATTAGAATTTTTACATCTTGAGTATGCTGTACCGTTTTGGTAACTCAATCTGAAAAAAAAAAAATATTTGTTACAGAAAGTTCAGCACAAGGGTCTACTGAAATGGTCCAAGGTATTTTAAATATAGATTATGGAGATTAGGACATTTAAATACGTGTACTTTGAAAGAGAGAAGGGTTGGGGGACTTTTGTTTCAACTGCTCAAATGATGAAGTGTATCCAAGGACGGTATTATCCTTTGTTATTGTGGTTGCTGCTATCCGTACACAACGGGCACTCTAAAAAGGTTCTTAATCCAATTCAAGTGTACACAAAGAAACCAATACTTCAGATGTATCTAATTTAAGATTTAATTAGTTCTAAGAAAGGTTACAGCTTATTATTTACAGTTAAAGAAAGTGCTCCTGCGAGACTGGCACTTCTTATTCTTTCATAGTATAGTTATCAAGTCCCTGCCTAAAAAATGGCGACCCTCCTGCGTCATCATAGCTTTTCTGCGCAGCATTCTCCGGCCATTTCATTGGACGCTTCACAGGCGTGGGAGTTTTGTCCACGTGATTTCCAAGAAATGTATTAAACAGAGGGATGTCGAGGGTTTGCATTTTAATATGAGTGATAAAAAGAGGTATCATGAGTTTAAATTGAAGAAATCACATTTTATTCGGGAAGGGAGTGAGAACTACTTTTATAATAGGGCCATCGACAAATGGAACATTGCCAGTGAACATTGTTCATTTTACCGGAGTGATTGGGGAATACAAACCACGTGATCAACCACTTGAATTCGCCAATTGTTGAGCCTTCTTCCAAAATTAACACGCGTTAATTACGTCCGGGTAGAATGGACCTTATATGTATTTTTTTTATTTACCTTCGCAGTTTTAACATTTCGTAAATGGCAACCCTGCGATATATTTCTTAACTTCCGCTTAAAATAGAATACTTAAGTTAAATGACGTGTGGGATTCTTTTTTTTTTTTTTATGGATTCTCAATACTAACAAAAAAAAAGAACACGGCTTTTCCGAAATGGATATGGAGACAGCCGTAAAAAAAAAGGTTTCAGGACCTGTTCAATGAATAGGGCTTCTAACAAGCGAAGCAATTTAAAAGGAGTCTGTCAACTCCTCAATGAGATTTGTTAAAAGAACTTTGAATAATAAATTTTGTAAACTGTTATTAAATTGGAAGACTGTGATGGTGGTTTTAAATCTTAATTTTAATGTGTTAAACGTCATGATGTTTACAGTGTAATTGTTAACAGTCAATGGATGTAACGAAGTTCGAATTTGATATTGCTATTTACGGTGGAATTGGACTTGAAGAAAAGGTCAATGGAACGTTTGGAATATTTTTTACTGTTAATTTTTTTGAATTTTTATCGGCGGTTTACCGTTGTTAGGTAACCTTGATTCTTGGTTATAGTTCTGTTTCGAATTTTCTGCCCAATAAGATATAGTGTTACCATATCCATGTCGATTTTGTCCACTCTTTTTGCGAGACTTTCCAATGTTGTTTCAGTATACGAAGATACGAGATCAAATTTATGTACGTCGTGCTATTTGTCGCGGTGTTGTAGTGTTGCCACGGAATTCGAGTGTGGTTGGAGCAATTCGAAAGAGGTTTTATGTGACGAAATTTAAAAAAATATATAGAAATATGAATTCGTTGCCAATTAAAAAACCTCCATCCATGCACAGTCCATTCGTGCTTTGTTGGATTTCCAGATCTTACACGCATCGGTGCCATATTTCTTATCGAACGAGACCAAATTTATGTACGTCGTGCTATTTGCCGCGGTGTTGTAGTGTTGGAATGGATATCCCGGACCTTTTAAATGCATAATTTTCATAATTATTTTTTTTCATATTATAGGAATTAAGAGAATTTTTTCAAATTATTTGCGTTGACATGGGAGTCCCAATAATGCCTATTGCATTAAGTTATACAATTAATTCAAATAATTGAGAAAACATAGTCCTTAAGATCTTTTACGTAACTTTATCTTTACGTAGACCTGTACATACATAACACAAACGCACTAGTTATTAAATACATTTAAGTGATACGGTGATACCATTAGTGATACCAATATCCCATTTTTTAAAATAATATGACTAATATAATTTTTAAAGTTGATCTCCACATAAGGAAGTTCAACTTTAATCGGGAATGACCTATATCTGATAAAAAAAATATTTTAAATAGAAGGCTTTCCAATACTCATTCGTAAACCATTTTGAACTAATAATATTTTTTCTTCAAGTGCTAGAATCATTACCATTACTCTAAATCCCAAAATTCCAATACTTCCAATATATCAACATTTCATATCATTGCAATAGGGGAAATATCGTTATGTCTGATTCAGTGGAAGTTAAACACATATATTTTAGGTACATAACAACCGAAAATGTTTTTCCCCATTTCGAATCGCCATATTTTCTCACACCAACGCACTTGGTGAAGATGCCGCAGCTCGCTGGGCACCACTTAGAAATAAAGCAATTTTTTCCGAATGACCCAAAGGAGTCCCCGCCAAGTTGACCTTTTTGTGGTAACATCTCGCCATTAAGGTCCGTGTAAAACTATACATTTGCGCCGAAAAGGGTGTTGCACTTGATCATCCCTCATGGCCGACAGATTTGGCGAAAAATGGCCTTTTCGGCGAATTTTATACTTGGTCGTATAAGCAATTTCATAACTTCTTCTACTGCCATTGTTTCCTCAAATATCTAAATGTTTCATTTAGGGCCCACCGTAGTCAAAGAATCAGAGTAACGGGCTCACAATCGACAATTTTAGGGTTGCAGGTTCCAATACCGACTCTCAGAATGCAACAAGCTGGTAAAAGAAGGGTTGAGGGGTTTGCTCCCTGTAGTTTGCATAAAAAACGTCTGTCGTTTATAAGGGACTGATGCACATTAAATGTGTCGCGGTACAAACGTCCTCAAGACTACACATGTGCGTGGGGTGCCAACCCAGGTATTGTCCTCGCCATTTTAACCATTCCTTAAAATTAGGAGGCAGTTTTGGGGTGTATTTCCTTAGGAATAGATTCAGAACCGTCGACGATGCCCATTGTGTAGCTCTAGTGTGACGTTTGTTCAGCCAACTAGAGACAACCATTCAAATATCCAACCAACCAGGTCCACACTCTATGAAGGATGTCCGCTGTTACGATTAGTTTGATTGGGGTCTTGCGACATCTCTCGTCAAACAAATCAAACTTCAGTACGTCCCCCAACCAATGAATGACGCTCTAAGTCGTTTGGTTGCGAAGATACTGCCTTTCAAAGTCGGGATATCATACACATTATGTGTGTAATTTAGATCCATTTTAAGCCTCTTGCATGCGAAGAATCTTAACCAGTGAGGTAATTTTCGCTGGTTTGAATCCCGACTGGGACCATGATTTGTTTAAAATGTATATGCAAAATGGGATTCCCAGCAACGCGAAACCAAACAGAAATGTCTAAGTGAGAATTCTCGCATAGGATACACTAGTTCTTTTTATAATCACCCCGTCCATTTAAAGCGAAGAGCCCCAGTTGCTCAGTTGGTAAGGCGTTCAGCTACTAATCAGAGGATTGGTGGTTCGAATCCGGGAAATGGACTTGACATAGAAAAGTAAAAAAGTAGTGATCTTGCGATCAGAGGGTTGCCAGCTTCGCTACAAAAATACTAGAAATTCGTCCAGAATATCCAACAAATTATACTGGCGTGTATACGGGACTGGTGCACGATACATCTGATCGGGGTCCAAAGTCCCGACGTCTATTGAAGGCGTTGGGTGCCAGTTCAGGTGTTTCCTCGTCATCTGACCATGGTTCTAAAATAACGAGGTGCATGTATGAATGTGTGTGTGAATGTGTTCCCGGGTCTTTCCTTCGAGATTGACCCCGAACCGTCGCCAATAGCCCACTGTGCAGCTCTAGTGCGACGTTAATTAACAAAACCAAACCAAACCATTTAAAGCGAATTTGGCGATTTTTCTTTCTATTCGGGGGCGATTTCGCAATTATTCCACTCGGCAACCCATCCCAGGTTGGCTGCTTTTCCGCCAGCCAATTCCTGCCACCATAAGTGCCAGCCCACAAGGAACCCGGCGATAAATAAAAGAAGTGTCCGCTCGAAATAATGAGAAAACAGCGGGCACTCAGACAGAGTCTAATAGACGTCGTTTAGATGAAAAATCAGCCTCTCTCGGAAAGCATCTGGGAGATTGCAACTGGTCCGAACAAAGGACGACCACGATGTCTGTCTGTCCGCTGAAAAATGTATTCCCGCGTGTTTATTTTTGCTAAGGGTCGTCTTTTGTCCAATTTGGAGAGGGTTTGTTAAAAAGCGTTCCATGTCATTGTCCTCGTTTGGTAATTTTGGGTTTTTTACCGTCCCCTTTTCTGGTCACAGTTGTCAACGAACTCGTCTTGAAAGTGGAAAAAGAAGTGGTTGGATGTTTGGTTACTTTTTTATCTTTTTTCATGTTCGTCTACTCCGTTTTTTATTACTTGTCAGGTATATCTGAATCTAACTATTAATTAACAATGCAGTCATCGTTTTGAATACTTAGCCAACAGAATATTTCAATTGAAGACGTGGCTGCAAGAACCAAGACAACTGCACTTTTTTACTGATTTACATTTTCTCAGTTATTCCTATGAAGAAAAATATCCTCTATCGATCAGTGCCAGAACTTGTCAGCTATTGGCAATGCCAATAGAGATATAAAGGAAAAGGCACTGCACTTTTGTATTATACGATGTAAGAAGCGTTAAGTGATTTTCGTCCTTCCGGAATCATTTTAAAAATTATAGCTGCATTGTTCTTAAACCCACTTCTTCAATTCTAAAAAAAATGATGCCCACTAAAGTCCTTTGCGAACCCCTTAACTTTTGTATGTTGACAGCTATAGTCATAAAAGTAGTACAATCGTTTTGTGCTAGACGATGAGAGCGCTTACAGCGCACCCTGTTGCCAAAGTCAACAATTAACATGCCTATATTGAACACTAAACAAAATACATGAAAATAGTCAATTACAAAGTTGTATAACAGTATCTGGGCTTGTAAAGTTGTATACCAGTATCGATCAGTACGATAAAAGACCTTGCATACATGATGGCTATGAAAAAAACGCGTACAACTCTTTTTATTTGTTCGCAATTTCCAACACTATCACGATAGAAAATGCTTCAGGGGAAAAGAAAATATCTCGTTTTACTCTCATTTGGTATAAAACAGACTTCCTGAGGTGTAAGTCAAACAAACGGGAATTGTACGCGTTATATTCATTGCATTCATGTGCGCAGGGTGCCTTTTCAATGCTGACTTGATAGACAATGAGGATGAATAATGACATAGAAAGAGACGACTACAATTTTTTGCTCTACGATGTATACAAGATGTACCATGTAGATATTCCATATACCTTCCATACAAGTTTTTAAGACAGCAATAGCAGATAGAGATATATGTTAGTGTTTTCTAAACTTTACTTACTATAAACCAATTTGTTCTTGCTGTTCGCCAAAAATAATCCGCCATATACAAGGGAAACATACAAATTAAATAGGTCATGCTTCAAACGTCCTCGTGCTTACGTGAAGTGCTTGGAGTGCCATCTCAAGTATTGTACACGTCATCTGACTTTAGTGTTCAAAATTACGAGGCAGTGTTCCCGGATCTTTCTTTCGATCCCGAACCGTCTCCAATAGTCTATTGTTCAACGCTAGACATTAATTCCACCAGCCATCTAAAACCTATGTGAGCCGGATTTCGAATTTTGACTCGTCTTAGGCCAGCACCAAATCTTCGTTTCGGTATAAATCGCAGACCAATAATTTCTTTCCCAATTCAGAGGTCCCACGGGGGGCTTCACACATCAAATCCCATACTATATTCACGAACGAGTTATTCCAGGTTAATTGCGTACTAACACTCACAAAATTCCCGAGAGCGACTTGGCTTTTACCCCATTAATTACAATAAATTGTAAAACTGTATAAGCAGCAAGTTTTGAGTTGGAAAAACACCTAAACAAGTTCCATTCAGCGCATGGCTTCGCAAATCAAGCTCTCTTGAGTGCTGTTCCATAAAGAATATAGTCCATCTCGGGGAAAATACAAAAGACCTTGGACATCGTGTGTTTTTGTCTCGGGAAGAAGACGGAACGCATTCTGTCCCGGAATAATGTGGAAGTTTGTTTTTAATCCCCAACTTTATGCTAATCTGTTATGAGTCGGGATGAATGTGGCAAATCCGCCCAATGGGGTCAACACGATGGCGGCAACCACGGGATTCGGTTCCACTCTAGGGTTGCTGCAACGGAAAATCCAAAAACGCCAACTTTACTAAAAAGTAACAGTTTTGGGCATATATCTTTTATTTGTATGAACGTTTACAAATTGGATTTACTTTCCGAAGTGTGACTGTTTTAGCGGGTCCAACGAATCTGAATGACCTCGACGCGGAAATCAAACATGAAACGGAAGTCAACACGGATATAAAACGTACAACGAAAGTCAACTCATCAATCAAACATGAAACGGAAGTCACAACGTAAATCGGACATGAAACGGAAGTCAACATGGAAATCAAACATGAAACGGAGGTCAACACGGATATAAAGCATACAACGAAAGTCAACTCATAAATCAAACATAAAACAGAAGTCACAACGTAAATCAAACATGAAACGGAAGTCAACATGGAAATCAAACATGAAACGGAAATCAAACATGAAACGGAAGTCAACATGGAAATCAAACATGAAACGGAAGTGAACTTGGAAATCAAACATGAAACGGAAGTGAACATGGAAATCAAACATGAAACGGAAGTATGATTAGCGCATCCGTACAAATTTAAGTCGGTATCGATGCGTCAGCTGTTGTGTGTTGCTTTTTTTTTTGTTTGATGTAATTTAAGTTTTTAAATAATAAGAAGTCAAATAATATTGATTTTTTTAAATTTTTTAAATATTTTCGGGATTTGAACTGCCGACGCGACGCCTTGGTCCCCTGTATTAATTTCTTATTATTTGGCGATTAGACCTCACAGCTACCCTGTCAACACTTAAAAAAGATAACAATTATTAATTGATCAGGAATTTTTAAGGTGATTATTTATTTTGTATACGTTTTTATTTCACTGACTCTGTTTAATGTCAGCTTAATTTCGGTTATTATTTTTATATTGCAATAATTAAAAAAAAACTTTTCTGGTCCGGTCTTTTCTGATTTCAAACCAAGAGATTCGTGGTTTGAGTAAAGCTGTCGATATTATTTGAAATTGTCCTCATTTTTGACGAAACAAATGTCGTGAATATATGTACAGAGTGATTTCCCTCAGTTCGACGAAATTTTTAATCGGAGCATTTAGCAGGCTTCTGTTTCGTCAACAATGATGAAGGTTGAAATATAAATAAGCATACACTTTTAACAAGGCTGTCCAATTTTTGTCACAAAACTAATAATTATTACTAATTATTAATTAATTAATCTTTTGAATTTAAATTTTGACACGGTTTTAAGGTGATTATTTATTTTGTATACGTTTTTATTTCACTGACTCTGTTTAATGTCAGCTTAATTTCGGTTATTATTTTTATATTGCAATAATTCAAAAAAACAAGATTCAAAAAACAAGATTCGTTTCCAAGACAGCATCAGAATGCTCCATAGAGCTTACGCTAAGAATATTGGCAATGATTTTCTGTATTCATTTACACCAACAGTACAGATTTACTTTGCATTTAATTTTAAAATTATCAAGTGAAAAATGGTTTTTAGCATTGATACTCATTACTAACAATAACAATTAAGAATCCTGCTAAAACAAAATTGTTTTTAAGCATCCGCTGGTCGCTCTGATATTTATACAATTCTGGTTGCCATACATTCGACAGTGATAGACTGCGATCCCTTGCTTTTATAATTGATTTTAGCAATAAATATTAATTGTACTTTGAATGGAGTAGGATGGTATAATAATTCATAAATAACAGTTGAACTGCATATTAAACCATTTTACATTAGCAAAACGTGTTTTTTTTATGTTAAACTCTGTGGTTTGCCAGCAGATTGGGTGCGCTTAACGGAAGATTAAAAAAAAAAACATCTTTGAATTGTGATTACTTCAAAATGACAATTAAACTAACGCACCGAAAAAAAGTAGCTTTAAAAAAGTAGTTCAGATGAAGGTTTCCTATCTTATTTTGTATCAAAATGATTAAAAAGTAACTGAGTTATTACAACTTGATTCTCTTTTATGTTTATGAATTGTTACTATTTATTGTAAGCACCTATTTTCATATTTTTCATATTAAAGGTTGATCCTATGGTGGTAACATTATTGGGCGAAGATAATGTTTTGACTGTATCCCATTTACCTTTATTGCCTTACTAAACTATAATTTATGCCCAACTTCTTTGCTTATAACTTCAAACATCCAAATAATGCCCACCCCTGACAAATTGTGACCACCCTATATTTTTTCTGGAAAATCAAAGATTTTTCATGAAAAAGGGAAAAAGTTATTTTTTTATGATTTTCTCCTTTTAAATAAGACATTACTTTATTTGTTTATATGACGCTTTATTTTAATGAACCCTGCACGATGAATGAAGATCATTGATATTTACATTTTATTCCTAACTTTCGTTGAGTTCTCGCCAAAATTGGCACGGTTGGCGCTCGCCCCCGCCGAGCGTGGCATTTCTCGAGCGATCCCCCTACTAAGACGATCGTCACGTCGAGGAACGTGGGGCGTCCCCATTCCTCTTGCCCCTGTTGTCAACCTGCCCTGTAGGGAAGAGTCGTAAACCCGGCGGGGAAGGCAACAGCACAATATCTTCATTCCAGATAGAGATTTTTTTTTCTTTTGGTTTGTTTGGTGAAGAGTTTATCTAGAGGTTGGCAATATGTCTGCGATATTTTAAGTTTTGTTTTTCAGTTATATTCGATGTCAAGTAGGAGACCTGTGGTGGCTGAATGGTTAGGCCGTTAGTGCTCGGACAAATATCCGATGATCACGAGTTCGATCCCCAGCATGTGTGCGACGACTTGGTGATCGGAGGGTTGTCAAATTCGACCCCTTCGGGATCCCAAAATATCCATCGTGCATCCACTTGATGCATGTTAAATTTGATTCCTAACGCCTATTAAAGTTGAGAGTCACCTCAGGCGTTGTCCTGGTCATCTGACAATGGTTCAAAAATACCGTGCAGTGTTCCCTGGTCTTTCCTTTGAGATAGATTCCGAACCGCTGTCAATAGCCTACTGTGCAGCTATAGTGCGACGTTCAATCAACCAACGTATATTAAGAAGAAAGTTGAATTACGGTTGCACTAGATCTGCATTATAGGCTATTAGCAATTTTCACTATTTTTTTCTGTTTGAGTATTATTTAAAATTTTGTATTTATAATGCTCACAGACTGTGGTACGTTCCACACGGACGTTATTAACGCGCGTGAGCTTTAACAGATGCCTCTGTGAAACAACATTCTTACAGCCCTCGCAGGTATGAACTCTATGAGCGTCCCGTGCAAAGGTCTTGATTCATTGAAAAGAATAGCAAAACAATAAATGATCAGATTATTCATGAAATGTAGTTTTAATCATTGAATGTAATAGCGATGGATGAGCTATTCACACGCAAACACACAATTTTTGCCTTGATTTCTTTTAACTGATTTTGACTATATTTGATGTTTTGTTTTAAAATATGAAAACAGTTTTTCTCTATCAGCTTTATTTTTTTAAATATGTTTGTAGAGTTATTTACGTTTACATGCTACATTAATCATAGCTACAACAATGGTCTAGCTGAGGCGAATCTCAAAATATCGAGCTGATGGACAAAAACGGTTTTCATATTTGAAATTACCACACCAAATATAGTAAAAATCAGTTACACACAAAAATTTTTTGGCCGTAATTTTTGAATTTATATCTAAAATAAGTATAGTTGATAGAGAATTTTTTTTGCCATATTTGTAATCAGCACACCAAATATAGTCAAACTCAATTAAAAAAATCCTTGCAATTTTTTGTTTTGTTCGGCCTGTGTTATCAATGAAGGAACGTTTGTATCGCTGAATGTGATAATGAACCTAGGTGAACTATTGTAAAATAAAAATGCAAAATTTGAATACATTTTACATCTGTTCAAGGTTGCAATTTACCATCCAAAAATAATTTTTCTGATTCAAGCGGGAAATATTGGTAATTTACTAGACTCCAAAAAAAAGTTAAAAAAGTTTTGATTCTAAAAAAGTTGGTAAACACCTATAATTGACTTTGCAATAATCCTAGAGATGACCCTTGTCTACATGTATAAATAACATTGTATCTGAACCACTTTTTTAATGCACCATCATTATTATTCTGATTTATATTATGCAATTGACCCCTAATTCCTTATAAGAGTAATAAATTTCCATGCAGTACATCGTGCATACACGCTAAACAACCGGAAAACAAACACCAGATCCCATACAGCTGCTTCCAAACCTAAATTAACATGCCCATTCTCTAAGATTACTTACGTCTTGAAGGTTCGTTTACCATTCACCAAAAACATTGAGGACCACCGCATTGCGAAAGGTAAAACTCGGATAAAAAGAGGTCTAGGCTCCATGAAATGATGATACATCTGCGAGTTTCATCAGATTGCGGGAAGCCGTACTCCGGTAGCGCTTTCTAGCAGATCCGTTTTCTAGAAGTTTTTTTGCGGTAGGGGAGACATTATCGAATTATTCGTTGGTCACGATTCGGGCTCCCAGGTAATGCTCAAGGAGGGCGATTTCATTTTCGATAGCTCACGAGTAGACTTGAAGATAGACTTGCACTGGAAGAGTGACCTGGGGTATGCAGGATTCCTTGTTATCTATCTCGTGTAGTATATGAACAGGAATATTTTCAGAATAAGCGTGGAAAGAGTGAAATGAGGATTGTTCCGTAAATCGCAACGGTAGATGTATTTTTATAATATTTGTGGATTGGACACTGTTAAAAATAGGTACTTAACCCAATCCGTTTACCTGATGTCGTCAGCACCTAAGTCCAGGCCTTTATCGAGCCCCAGTTGCTCAGTTGGTAAGGCGTTCAGCTACTAATCAGAGGATTGGTGGTTCGAATCCGTGAAATGGACTTGACATAGAAAAGTAAAAAAGTAGTGATCTTGCGATCGGAGGGTTGCCAGCTTCGCTACAAAAATACTAGAAAATCGTCCAGAATATCCAACAAATTATACTGGCGTGTATACGGGACTGGTGCACGATACATCTGATCGGGGTCCAAAGTCCCGACGTCTATTGAAGGCGTTGGGTGCCAGTTCAGGTGTTTCCTCGTTGTCTGACCATGGTTCTAAAATAATGAGGTACATGTATGAATGTGTGTGTGAATGTGTATGTGTTCCCGGGTCTTTCCTTCGAGATTGACCCCGAACCGTCGCCAATAGCCCACTGTGAAGCTCTAGTGCGACGTTAATTAACAAAACCAAACCAAACCTTTATCCGTTGTACTACCTATAGTGACGTGAATAAGTTATAAACAGAAATAATATTAAAACGACGTGGCAAAAAAAATGGAATGTAAGATCATTCAGTCGTAATACCTTAGTTTCCATTTAAGTAATCGGCATCAAATGTGGAAAACCATTTTCTGAACAAATATTTTAAGTTTGTCAGGTCGCTTTGTTAAGATGGCTGGAACAGAAGCTGAGATTAGTAATATCAAACCATACTGGTAATTTTTGTGAAAGTTCGATTACTTAAATTTGAGTACGTCATCGCTCATTTACGATGCAATTGCATTCAAAGAAAAACGAGTGAGTCCATGTACTCATTTTTAAGCTTTTTTTTATACCATACAGCAGTTGTTTGTGTTGACATTTAATAGGGCCTATTATAAGCAAAATTTACGAAGGCCCAATTGGGATATTGTCCCGACTTAAACAATTACCAAACATCATTTTTTTATTCCAATATACATACATATAATTATCTCTATACTCTCATATCTCTTACGCGATTATCTATATCTCTCTATATCTATATCTCTGACGCGATGTTCAATTATCGCTGAATTATTTTGGACACTAACGTGGTTTAGCGACACTAACGGTCTTCAGTTATTGAGCAAAGAAAACAAGCAACACTTTTACATTAGCCTGTCAAAACTGCTTTAATACATTCGCGAATACTACTTTTGATGGCGTTAGCTTCAATTCGGAAAAAAATTAAACTTGTTATTTAAAAATATATAATATTTTAATATGAATATATAATATTTTAATATGAATATATAATATTTTTATATGAATATATAATATTTTAATATGAATATATAATATTTTTATATGAATATATAATATTTTAATATGAATATATAATATTTTAATATGAATATATAATATTTTAATATGAATATATAATATTTTAATATGAATATATAATATTTTAATATGAATATATAATATTTTAATATGAATATATAATATTTTAATATGAATATATAATATTTTAATATGAATATATAATATTTTAATATGAATATATAATATTTTAATATGAATATATAATATTTTAATATGAATATATAATATTTTAATATGAATATATAATATTTTAATATGAATATATAATATTTTAATATGAATATATAATATTTTAATATGAATATATAATATTTTAATATGAATATATAATATTTTAATATGAATATATAAAATTTTAATATGAATATATAATATTTAAAATAATATATTTTATATATTAAATATATATATATTATTATAAATTTAAAATGACTAATTTATCAAAAGTTGGATATGCAGGTCAGACCTACAGTTCTTCTTTATATGAGGCGTTCAGAAGTATAGTGGATCAAATCCATAAGTTATAGTTTTGAGGTCATCAATGTAAAATTTTATTAACACTAGTTGAATCCTAAAGTGATTTAGAGGATAACAATGCCATCTGTTAGAAAATAACAATAACAGCGACTTGGTTTCCCTATGGCTCTGGAAATATACGCCATTAACAAGTATTAATCCGCAACAAACACATTTTTTTTATACTTTTGGTCTTGATCCACTTAAACAGAAATCAATGTACACTGCTGGGTCCTCGGCAACGCATGGACTCGCAGGTGGTATTTAAATAAATACCACTGATCATCAACATAAACAAAACTACCACGAAATTCGTACAATGTAAAAATCAAAATCAATACTAACCCAAAGACAAGTTCAAAAGAGAATTTTCCCATTCGTTTGGACGACTTCTTCCTGCACAGTGTCAGATGCAAAAGGGCTTTTAAACGGTTGACCCGCTTAACCCGGAGCAGGCCAGATGAGTCTTTTATCGTTTTATAACTTGATGGGATTACATCCGATGCTGAAATATAGAGATATCACGTGCAAAGAGGTGACTTATGGGTCTCTCCTGTGGTATCTCAATCTCCCTACTATGCACAAGGTGAATAGATGAAGGTTTTTTTTTTAAAAACGGAGAAGATGATCTGGAGGAATGTGACAGCTATGTGGGTTCTTCTTTAAGACTTTTTTTTTCATATGGATGTTTGACCGGGATAGTCCCGGTTTCAAAAGTTTATTTCATTGTCAAGTCAGATATACTTTTGTTGTTGGTTTTCATAAGATACTTCAACGCTTTAGACTTTAAAAATGTATCAATTGAGAGTATTTTGTTTTTGAATTTATATGTTACGTGAATGACTGGTAAAATTGAAGAACCATTCTCGTTTTATACTGTTGTACGTTTATACGTTACAACGTTTTATACTGTTGTTAGATTCCATATAATACCTCAACGCTTTAGACTTTAAAAATGTATCAACTGAGAGCACTTTTTTTGAATTCATAATAAAAATTTAATTTCTCTCACATTTTAAACTTTAAAGTAGCTTAGCTTTAGTATTAACAAACAAAGTAGTGAAAGCGTATTAAAAAAAAAGAGTTTATTATATGAAGTTAAACAACCAAACAGTGATCTTCCTCAGCAATTTACTGCCCTGTATAACTGTCTGAAACAAAGCCAGAATCCGAAAACCTTTAATCAGGTGCTTCAGAACTTAAAAAAATGCTATTTGGATTTTGGAAAAATCATTTTTAAGTATATTATCAAATGGAAAAGTAGTTCTCTTATGAGTTTATTTACTTAATTTTAAATATAATCAATAGAAATTGTATTACTAAACATATTAAATTTGAATATTTTTTTTTATAAAACGTGATTTATATATATATATATATATATATATATATATATATATATATATATATATATATATATTTAATTTTCATACTTAATCATTTGTTTACCCCTTGGCACTCATGTAGGTGATATCACGTCCAAGAATCTTCAGTTTTTCGCGCATGCAACCAAATATTTAAATTAATAAAATACTCAATATTACATTATTTTTTATTTGAAGTGTTAAGGTACAACTTATACAAGCTCTAGCTTGAATTTCAATAGGTTAATAAATATAATTATTTTCAAAAAAGTATATATTGGCCCCTAAGTGCAAAGATATGCAAATTAAATGTGTTTTTAGCATGTACTTAACACGTTTGTTTAATTTCTTTTTTAAATAAATAGATAATTTATTTGATAAAAAAAATAATTAATTTATAGTAGTTTTTAATTTTAAATTTAATTAAACATTATAACATTTTAATTAAAACTGTTCAATTATTCAATTTTTGATTAAATGTAAATACATTGTATACTTTCTTGTACATACTAATTAGTAATTAAAACAAATAATATGCGTTATTAAAAATAATTCTATCCATTTAAAACGAAGCTAACACACCAAAAAGTATCCCAACCTAGCGCTAAAAATAGCAAACTCTTATGCCTTGAAACCGAAACTATCCTTTTCGCGTGCGGTAATAACTCCTCTCTTGAAAACAGAAGGTGCCGTAACTTTACCTGCCCCCACCCCTCGCGATGACCAATCAGCAGCGGATGTCCCCGGGCATCGTGAACTCGGGTTTTTTCTTCATCCCTTCGAAGGTGGATTTCTTCCGACCACCTTGCGTCACCGCTCCTCCAGACTCAGTGTGAGTTTCATCTCCGAATCGACAACATGTGGTCTTGCTGGTCTCACTCAGAGCTGGTTGTGCTGCGGAGCTGTCTTCAGTGCGGTTGCGGCATGACGACGTGCGGGTCTTAGTTGTGGATGGGCAGTTTGGACTCTGTAATACTTGGTGCTGGCGTTCTTTTCGGACATAAGACTTGGTGCAGTTGAGGATAGCTATTGACGATACTGATTGCTGTAGGACGCTGCGGTACTGGGTGCTGTATTGAGGCGTACAACTTGGTGCAATTGATAAGCAACGTCTTTGATATTTCAGCAACAATCGAGCTCTCTTATTACTGTAGGACTCTGAAGTACGCGTTTCAATGTCCTCGAGTTTTTTTGGGACATATGCGACATTGGCAAGGAACTGTGTCGTCGTTTGGATTGAGCAACAGACAGGCATCCTGGTGGTTGCAGGACAACTGCAAACGCACTATTTCTGTTCTGGATAGAACTTGGTGCAAACGATAAGGAACGACTCGGACGTTGAGCAACAGGCGACTTTAATGGTTGTTGTAGGACACTGACAGTTTTCGAGTTACCTTGAGACATATAACTAGATGATTTTGGTAGGGAATGCCGTGGTTGTTATTGATTGGGTAAAAATTATACCTTTTAATTCCTGCAGGACACTGGATTACTTGCTGCTGGAATCTTTCAGTTATTTACAAGAATATAACTCACGTTGAAAAACAGACTTAATTATCTGGTTGGTGTTTGATATTGTGTTTTTGCTCTGCAATTGATAAAGTTTTATCAAATAAAATTTTGGTAGAATTGGAGAATAACGTCGTTTTAATAAAAGTCATTAACGAATGACCAGAAATGGAGTTAATGTAGGATATTTTAGTTTTGGTGCCATATGTTTAGCTGTTTTAAAGTAAAACCGGTGATTTTGAAGTGAGAAATACTTTTTATGAACATACTACACATTAAAGAAAAATGATAATATAAGCATCGAAATATCAAGAGTCATTGAAAATTTTACCTCAATATTTGCTTCTAAACTAGTTTAACCAAGTTTTGAATCTCGTCTATATAAACTTCTGATAGTGATAAAAGTAAAGAGTTTTAATCAATGTGTCAATGTAAAATTGGGACTTCTCCAAAAATTAAAATAGACAGTGTGTAGGGTTGTTGGCTACACACGGATGTTTCAAATTTCTAAACATTGTAACTAATATAATTGAATTTAGACTCACGATATAAAAGTTTTATTAACTTTTGCAACTGTAAAATTAAGAAAAATAGACATCTGCAATTCAGCTATGATACTTTTTTCTGTCATAACGCAAAAACAAATGTTTCTGAAATAAGTTTGTTGACGAGCTTTAGATGTCAGAATTTTTTTCCTAAAATCTCTTTTAACAAATCCAACGTAGTTTTACACTTGATTAATGCTTTTTTGACAATTCAGCGTACAAATTCAAAGATTGGAAGTTTGGGCTTTAATAATACTCTGTTATATATAACTTTTCCTAATACCATTGAAATTATACGTATAATTTTTTAAAGCAACTAAGAGCTTACGCAATTAACGAGCTTTGTGAATTCTGAAAATTCATAGAACAAATTAATTAACATATAAATTTTAATTGCGTTTGGAAAAGTTAATTTGAATAGTTCTGGTAAAAATAAAAATCTTACAATATTTAAAATACACCATTAAACAGAAATGAATTTTTTTTAATCAATGTGGTTTAATATGTTTCCTGCGCAATTTTTTTTTATCGCAGCATTGTACTGAAAGTGTTCATTAAATGATAATTTAAGACAATTTGGGTAATTTTGAACAAAAATTAACAGATTGTTTTAGCAATTTTGAGTATTACAAATTTCTATACGCACAAAAAAGTTCCCCAGAAGCAAGGTTACAATTAAAACGTCGAATTGTCATCGTCTCCGAAGATTTCTAAGAAAATAATAAACCCAAAGACTAATGCATTTGTGATCTCAAGTATTTCATCCGTAAAGGATATTTCAATCATAACCTGTGGACATATGGATATTATGCGCCTCAATTGATGGACACGAGCAATTGGTTTACATATGATCAACATGGCCAATGACTTCCTTTGCGTTCTCCAGAAAGGAAATGAAATATTTTGATTCGCTGGCTCTGGCTAAACGTGAGTAGTAATATTTTCCCTCCATTTATATATTTTGAAATATATTAACTTAAGTATCTGATGTTTATAAACATGATTTAGAAAACTGTGTCGAAAATGTAAATATATATGAGCAAACATTTTGTTCATTCTCAGAAATAATACTCTCATTTGTAAGCATTCTACGATCGTCAAGGATACTTTCGTCAATTTTGATAATTCTTTTCGTTATTGAATCACTTTACTTTTGACGAAAGGTGATGCTTCACACTGTTAACGTAAGAATGTACTCCGATTTCTGTCTTGTGTTTTTTGGTTATTATGTGCATATTGCCTGAATTTAAAAGATAATTTCTAGGTTTTGTTTTTAGTGCGCGCGACCAAGTGATCCGTAATTAGGCTAAGCCCGTTGATAATTATCTGAAATCGTTCTCATTTTTGGCGAAATAAACTTAATGAAAAAAAAAACGACATAATGCATTTCTTCACTCTGACGAAATATTTAATCGGAGTAATTCGCAGGCGTTTTTTGGTTAATATGTTTTCCGGCTGCCTATTTCTGTCCTCGTATTGAGACTTATCACATTCACACACACGTTCATACATGCACCTCGTTAATTTAGAACCAAGGTCTGATGACGAGGAAACACCTGAGCTGGCATCCAACGCAACCTCAACAGGCGTCAGGACATTAGGCCCCGATCAGATTCATTGTGCAGTAGTCCCGTATACACGCCAGTATAATTTATAGGATGTTCTGAACGCTTTTCTTGTATTTTTGTAGAGGAGCAGGCCACCCACCGATCACTACCTTTTAAACACTTCTTTGTCAAGTCCATCGCACGGGCTCGAACTATCAATCCTCTGATTACCAGCTGAACGCCTTTATCCACTGGTCAACTGGAGGCCCCAGCAGGCGTCTGTTTCGTAAAAATTATTAATTCGTAAAATTTTCTTCCAAAATGAGCTTTTGTTTTAATAGTGCTACAAGTTCGACAAAATTCGCATTTCGTGAGAAAATATTCGAAACGCGTTTTATCACATTAAGATGAAATGCACATAACTTTTACATAATACACTCACCCATTCTCAGTTTCCAATGCTTGTAAGTTAATTTCAAAGTGACAAAAAGTGTTTTGAACTACTATAACATTTCCTTTTTATTGGAAGTCGGATAGCGAATTCAGTGATATAATTATCTAATTAAAAAAAATACGAACAAAAAAAGTTTTTTTTAAAGTTTGGATCTTTAATATTATTTTTTTAAATAAAATTATTGAAAGAAACTTCAACTGGCATTTTCCAGGAGTAAAACTATATAGTTTTATATGGGATTTCTGTTTTTCCAGAGAAAAGTTTTTAACCAAATAATATTCTTATAATACTTAACGATAAGCCGCAATTTGATTTCACTATGTGAATATGCATACTTGCACTGTTAAAAATGAATGCTTATTTTTGAAGACATTTTCGTGATTGTTGACAACACAGATGGTATATAAACGTTTCGATTAAATATTTTATCAAACTGAGTAAATAAATTTAGTTTTCGGTTTTATTACATTTATTCCGTTAAAAATGAGGATGATTTGAAATAAATATCGACGGGCCGACTCCAACAACGGATCTCTTGGTCCGCAGCTAAGCGCGCTATAGACCATGCCAGAATTTATATGTTTTAATTATGGAAAGATACATATCAGAACCGAAACCACCGGAAAAGAATTCGAGCAAATTATATTCCTTGAAATTTTGAAGTTTCTTGTTTCGTCTAAAGTCAAGTGATTTAATGACGAAAAGATTGTCGAAATTCACGAAAGATTTCTAGTCGATGGCGGAATGCTAAAAATTATATTATTTCTGAGAATGTGTGTATGTACCAATTTGACTTAAAAAAATTAATTTTTTTAATGAAATTTGAGCAATTCATCATAAAAGAATTATATCGGAAAGTTCCAATTGCGGCCCATGGCAACCTTTTGTCTGGGCGATAAACAAATGTTTTCTTCTTTGATAACATGGTAAACCCGTATTCGTTCGGCCGCAATTGGGCTAGTGCCGATTATATGAATCATCTGAGTAGCTGAATTTAATATGGGGTGATTTTTTATGCATGTAAGAATTTCACGGGAGTTGAACACAGACCCATGAGCGATGATATGATCTAACGCGCATGTGGAAAGCGTTTTTTTTTATATTGCACAAATTTAAATATCCTCTTGGTACAGTTTTTTATACGGGGGTCGGGAGATAATTACGAATTAATAGAGTAGATTCCTCAGTACCATTACGAGACGGGTTTTGTAATTAGTATAAACTAATCAATCGATGGGAGCTTTCATTGGCCGTCGTTATAATAATTTTGAACTTTAAATCGTGAATTATAAAGCAAGGCAGCAAAGCAGGCGCGTTAGATCAAAGTTCTCGGAAACACTAGTGCTGATGCAGACAAAAACGGTTTGACATGCTCAATTTTCTGTTGTTACATAGAAAACTTCCGAATTTTCGAGTTCTTGTAAAAAGTTAACGTTGGAACTTATAAAGTTTTTTTTTTGCACTAAAACATAATTTTCTGGTTGGGATATCGGCCGACCTGCCCGGCGAAAGTAAAAAACCTCCGTCGATCGTACGGTGAATTGTATTTGAATTACAGGGAGAACGCTGCGTCCTTCTGGAAGGACGTTCTATTGTTAATTCAATCAACCGATTTGAAGAGAATTAAAATTGAGTTATAAAAAAATTGACGAAGCGTAACCATGACAGCAGAATGCGATAATATGAAAGCCTGCTTGTTCAATAAGACTGCTATCCTTAATTCGGGTATTATTTTCTATTTCAAAAATATATTTTCTTTTAAATATCCCAAACATCTCGAAATAAGTCACGACAACCGCGACAATGCTGTGAATTACCTTAAAATTGCCATGACAATTGTTGCTTCTCTCGACGAACATTGTTGCGAGTATTTGCAACCTAATTTTTTTCCCCCGATAAAAAAATGCGCGATTTTCAAAATGCAGTTGGTTGCCGAATTTTCGAAATCACGGAACAGAAACCTCCCAATTGGATCGCTTCTTTAACCTTCTAGTGCATGATTTTTTTTCTGTTTTAATGAAATATTTTTTTTTTCATTTTCTTTTTGCCCCTAAACCGCTGAAAAAAATATACAAAAAATCCTAAGTGTCTATTTAATTAAATAATATATTAATACCGTTGTGTAGCGTATATGAAACATCATGTGTAATTACTAAAATAATTTTCAAAAAGTATGAAACATACTACATACTTCTGGTATTAGCTAGGATTTTTTGTAGAGCCATATTATACTTATACATAATAAAACAATCTTCGAAAACTTCACCTGCACGAACCAGTTTTAGAACTTCGAAGCAACGGATTGCCTTTATCACAATCATTTTTATAAAGATAAGGGACCTAAAAGTGATTATAAAAACTAGGCAGATGGTTCCGTACATGACAATACTGTAATAGTTAACATAAAACTCAATGGATGCAACTACCGGTCATTTTAAAGTTGTATGACATGTGTACTATATGCTACACTATGCACTATAGGGTTAAATTCAGACAAGCTATAAGACTCTTAATCAGAATAAACGACAGTGGCACTCCACTTTCCAAATTTAAGGCTGATAAAGCAGTTAAGAAATTGTTCTCTACACGTAATTGTAGACCTTAATCGTAGATTCAGCAATACACTACTATATATTTTTTTTAATCTGATGTATTTAAATTTAAGTATTTGTTGTGTTTGTTGCAAATTATATAATTCACCAACTAAGTAAGCCAAGTTTTTTCATTATTCATTTGTTCAATTGCTTTAAAATTCATTAAAAAAAAATACCGGCACTTGCCACATCAGTGCATTACAGGATCGATATATAGTATGCACTTATTATGATTTATAATTAGGTATTTTTATCTATCAATATATTTAAATAAAAAAAATTATTATCGGAATCTAAAAACAACAATTTTATATTTATATGTTATAAGTGAAATACAAACTATTGTAATACGATTCCGTATGATAGTTCACAAGATGAAAATGAATATCTTTAACCGGACTTCCCGGATATTTAACTTTTTGGATATTATAAATAAAATAAGTTGTACTATTTTGGAGTTGAACGTAGACATTTTATGCCAATCACCTTTTTGAAATATACAAAAACTAACATTTTTCAATGCGAAATTTAACAGTTATCCGATCTACAGATATCTGCAAAGTTAAAACTATTATGTTAAAAAAAATATTCATAAAAAGTTACACATAGTTTAGAATCTTCAAAATTCTGTAATAAAATCTGAAGAAATTCAATGTCTGCAGATGTTTCTCAATTTTGCTTGTAGAATTCTGCAGAAAATATGCAGAATTTTAGTTTAATGTGTATTTTTTGCAGGGATTTATGTAGATTCATTTGTTCCTTAAAACCATGTGTGGTCTGTAAGGTCTACGTTATTATAAGTTACTCACAGATTTTATGTAGATAATTGTTTGATAAAACACATTTTAAGAAAATATAGTAATGCTTTCATTTGTCAAATGTTTTGAGAAAGTAGAGTATCCAAATATACACTATAACTTTCCAACTTCCAAACGTTGAAAGCGATTTCATCCCATTGTATATTTTCCCCCTCTAAGATCAAATTCTCAATCGTCATATTGATAGTTGAATAATGAATACATCACACTGTTTACATCTTCCAAAAAACTCCTTTAAATAATTCGCGGAAAAATTCGCCAAAATATGTAATCAAATTACCTTATATACTTACACGTACCCAATGCAACAACACATAAATAAAACTAAAGGACATTTGAATCAGAAATAAACAAACATACACAACAAAGAATAAAAAAGTTCGCCTTATAAACAAAACAAAATACCCTCTTCCCGGAAATTCAAAATTAGATTCTATTGCTGAATGTTGATACATTCTACTGCTGAATGTGCATTTATGCGCAACGCTGCGCAAATTGAAATTTCCGCGAAAATTTGGGCAGTTTTTGGGCAGTTTCGGCGAGTAAAAATAAACATGGTGTGTTGCACGTCTTTTGTCAAATAATAACTACACGATGTCTCGTTCTGCCGTTGCGCGATGAGAATGTTAGTGGCCACGGTCCAATGGGCAATGGCCACAATCAATTACTAAATAAGGTATATGGCCTCCCAGGTTTCGATAAATATGTACTTTTGACATGTAACGTCTTTAAAACCATGGGTTCCGGGTAAGAGAATAACGAATAATCGAAAATAACGAAAACCGTACCGAAAACATGAGCACCGAAACAACGTCAGGGAGGTTGCATTTATTTCACGCTACAACGTGACGCTCGCAAACGTTTCTAAAAGGAACAATACACAACGTAGAAAGCGTCAGTGGTTTATTCGGAATCCAAAAAGTTGTCATACTTGAGTTTGACGTTACACGCCTTAAAATCCTGTCTCCGCCTATACACGGCTTACCAATTTTTTTGACGACTTGCGTCTCTTAAAACACACCTGTTTTTCTTACGGGGTTTGTTTTAGCGGAAGACCAAATAAATAAATGAAACAGTCTATGCCCAAATGTAATAAATAAAAAACCCAAATTTAGAGATTTTGATATTTTTATTATTCCTGGAAAATTTATGTATTTTCATGAAAAATCTGAAAGATGGCAATCTTTATATATAATTCTCTTACACGGTGATTGAAAACGCTGTTTTTCTCTACGCAGAATGACAACAGTTAGATTGTTTACAAAATTCTGTTGCGCCCGCATTTTTTTTTGTTGCAATTATGTAAACCATTTTGACGATTAACCCCTTCAATTCATTTTTAAATAATTATTTTGATGATGTCAGCTTAAATTAGGAAGAATATAAGCCTTATTAAATTAAAAAATTGCGGAGCGTCAGCGGAGTCTCCTAGTATTATATAATCTCCGTCTGTCAATTAAAGCAATTGTCATAAAAACTGCACAGAACGAAACAGTTACTTCTGTGTAAATTATAAAAATATGCATTGAAGAACGGGAAGTAAAAAAAAGTTAGTTATACAAACTCAGTTTCTTTTTAATATATTGACGAAAAACAAAGTTTTTTTTTTCTGAACTACAATTTTATAGTTTCTAAAATTTCATTAAGAATGTTCCAATCGATACACTATTTGTCACTTAGTATAACTCGGAATATATAAAAGGAAAATAAATTTTAGTTACTAACTCATTTTCTAATTAATATACTCGCGGAATGTTGTTTTTACCCAGTTATCTTTAACCGTAACTTTTTTGAAAAACGTAATTGCTGTACAGTGCAACAAATGAGTCGAACAAAACATGGGGCGATGTACTTTGTTTAAAAATAAAATAATTTTTTTTAAGCACTATACTTTTTTTTATTAATTTGTGAAAATATATATTGAAAATTATAATTTATCAGCACTGCCGTAATCACGAACCGCTACTGTCATCTTTTTTCCTGTTATACAACTTGGAAATAATTATTAATGGTCAGGGACCGACTTACTAGCTTAGGGGCCTAGGGCAAAAGAACATTAGGGGGCCCCTCGACGTAATTCAAAATAAAACTGCTAAATTTATGAAAAAGCACACAATACAAAATGATGTAATCAGTCAGCTTTAATGCAAATATAAGTATTTTTTTTAAACTACTAATTTTCTTCTTTTGAGAATTGAATTAACGTTAATGATCAATACTGCAACAGAGTTTTTTCATACGTTTCTAGTTCTGTTCTTTCTTCCTTTTTAGCTATTTTTTTAGTTGTGCCAGATTAGTATGTTCTACCCATTTTATAGCTAGCAAATCCCTAATGATTACAATATTAGAAAATTTGGTATAGGAAAAAGTATCCGTAAACGACAAATTTACGTGCCATTAGTAAACACAGCTTGTTTATGGTCTTGACCCTGGTCATTAATTTAATTTTACTAGTGATCCAAAGCGCATATCTTTGAAAAACGCGGTGCAAAAGGTGACATACATCATGAACGTGCTGAAAAGTGTGACATTGATTTAATTGGGTAAAATAATATAAGTTTTGCAAAACAATTAACTATTGATTTTTTTTTTAATTTAAATTTTGATGAAAATAAATTTAATTGATTTTTAAAAAATTCATTAGTAAATTTATTTTTTTACTTTTTTACATATATTTAGTATTAAACTATTTTTAGGGGCCCCTTTAAAATGGGGTCCTGGGCAAGTGGCCTGAATGCCCTCCCGTAAATCAGTTTCTGTTAATGGTGTGAAAAGAAGGAAAATACAAAAGTTTCTGCGAAAAAACCATATATTTGACATGAAACTAGTCGAACAAATTTCAATGAAATCGGGCTCAAGCTTCACTGTGCATGACTTCGAACATGGATCCTTTGTAGTAGAGGAGTAATGATGTCACTCTCGCTAACATCAAAGTGAAGCCAACATGTATGGCCTCAGACACGTGGTTAATTACGTCATTTCATTCATAAATTTTCACTGTTACACATTTCTCAATTCATCAGCCAATCGCGAGTATTTTTTAATTCATAATTTTGAAAAGATGGCACGTGATATGGGCTTATCGCTCTGAGATGTGGGCTTCACGATTATGACGTCATATCCTCTCTACTACAGATCATTCATGCTCGAAGGTACATGGTGGATCGATTGCGCCCTACGGAAAAAGGTGAAATATGAAATTCCATATGTACATGTTGATCCTAGTAGATCGAAGTTGAGTTAACAAATTGCCCTACAAATTATGATTTAACATGAAGGGAGACGAGTAGGAAGAGGGGTTTGCGAGGTATCGTGGGCCTCGGAGGCTTAGAGTGTTTCTCTCAGGGATAAAAAATGACGTTGTAAGGCCAACTTCTACTTATGAAAACCATAAACTGAGTATATTCAGTTTATTATTTGCTTGATTTTTTCTTAAATAAATAGAAACACAATATTTTAATCGATCTTATCAACTGTCTCTTTGCTTATTGAAACGCATCCAAATTGTTTTGATTACGTGGACTCGCATATTCTTATTAAAACAAAGACCATCGATCAGAAAAGCTCCAAATTATCTACAATAGACGAATAATGTTAAAATTTAAATGATGGATGATACATTAATAAATGCCACAAAATGTAATATTAACATGTTAAGGATATTCTTGGAACTAAATACTTAAAACAGTTTGAAAGTATTTGTAAAGTTGCCATTATTTGTCTAAAAATCTTGTACGGTGTTTGATAGGATCTCGATGTAGAAATTGATTTTCTTAGAAGTAATTTTTATAGTTTTGATGTATCATCTGTGTCTGTGTTTAGATATTTTGTTGTTAGTGAGTAGGACTGAATTTGTGTTATTAAAACTTTGTCTTGAAAAACAAAGGATAATGACCGCATTTATTACAAAATATCCTCCATTTTTAAAACTGGTTGTTTTGTTGTGTATCTTTGTGGATGGCATTGGAAATATCTCATTTAGATTGTTTATTTTTGTGTTGCATGATTAACCAAAATAATTGAGGACTAAATATGATAAACGTAGTAAGAGTTCCGAAAGCGAAAATGTGTTGGAGTCGCAAAAAACTGCTTTTGAAGCCCGCGGGAATCTTTACACTAGCGACCCCTGTACGCACTCTTTTGAACTACTTAAAAGGCTATCAGGCACTTTTTTCACGTTTACCACATTGTAAAGCATTGCTCATTTAACAATTTAACCTTCTGACGGTGTTGGCTGACTTAACCCTCCGACGCTCAAGGCCGCTTATATATATATATATATATACACTCAAATCTGTTTTTGTGCGGTGGATAAGGGACCGCATAAAAAAATCGCACAAAACTTCACGAATAGCTGTAAAAAATAGTTTTCGCAGCACAATTTTTTTTTTATGCGGTGGATAGGGACCGCATAAAAAGTATCGCATAGAAAATAACCCAAAATCTTACGAAATACTAGGAATTGCTTTTTTAAACGAAATCAAGACACGAGTTTTGACAGCTACTTGGAATCTTGCCAAACCTTTTGGAATCTGATTTAGAAAATACACATGCGAACATTTTTAAATATTTTATTTACATATGTACATATTTTACACATAGAAAACTTTTCAAAACGTATAACCATTATCCTTCGTAGTCTGACAATACGCGAACTTGGTTCAAAATAGCTTTCGTCATTTGAAGATACTACCTTGCACTCGTTTAGAGTTGACTTTTTTTCAGCTACCATGTAGTCGGTGATCAGTTTTTGCAAAGACTGTTGTTTCACCAGATGCTTGTGTATGTCTCGGTAGCCATATAATCAATTATGTTAAAATGTGATTGAAATTTTCATATACCGCACAAAAAAAATCCCACAAAAAAAGTCGCACAATAAAAAATCGCACAAAAAAAGACCGCACAAAACAGGTTTGAGTGTATATATATATATACTCCAGTTTTTCCAACTATACACTTTGAATTCATAAAAATATTATATGTTGAAATATTTTTACAAATCTAAAGTCTTGGGGGTTGTTTCTTGGAGACTATATCTATTAAGATAATAAAAATTAAAAACATATATACAATATACGTTCATTGGGAATATAAACTTTTTTGCGATTTTGCGATAACACAATTTAACGATTTTGACGTGTTCGTAAACCCTCACAGGGTTTATAACATTGAAGAACGGTGTGCGATTTTTTTTTTGGCATTCACATTGTTTATCAGTTTTAGTTTTCAATTGCTTATCTCACTTTATTTTTGTTAATATTTAAAAATATGAAAAATTCAGAGCCTTAACATTATTGGACACAATCTGTTGACCGCAGAGTTCGGGCGCAAAATCCTTAAAGGGAACACGTTAAGAAAACTTAATAAACACCAATTACATCACGGACACGTGATCTACATCATAATTAGAGATAATAGATGAAAATTTCAAGTTTCTGCTAAAAAACGTGTTTTTTAAAAGAAAAACGTCAACGTCACCGAAGTGACAAAATATCCGCTCTGTGCCTGTCAAATCAAATGAAACCGACGCAAGGTTAAAAAGTTTATTGTCAAATTTTTTACACGTCTATTCTGATATATAGCATAAATTAAAGAAACGCAATTATATATTCATATGCTCTGGCTTCGGGTTGGCTCGACATACATATTATCGATTCTGTACTTATTTGATTGATTAGTCTTAGAATCAAATAAAGGAAAAATGATTAAAAGTTCATAAATAACATTTAGAATTAATCTTAAAGATCCCATTGCTGTTTTAAATTTTAAAAAGAATATGTTTGAAACTAAAATAAAAGATAATTATTACTAAGCTAATCAAAAGAAATATAATAATTTAAATCGTATCCAGTTTTAAAACATCTCACCTCCATATCTAACTTCAATTTCATTCCATTTCACTTCAATTTGACAAACAAACGTTCAATCTATCAAAAGTAAATTTCGCTCTATTAAAAAAAAAAGGAAATTAAGATTCAAATAACAAATTCTAATCAAATAAATAATTTTAATTATTGTTTACAGTATACAGGCTTAAAAGTCTGCGAATGCAATATAAATGTTATAGAATTTTTGGTATTTATTCTTTCTCTGTTGAAAATCGTTTGCTAAGATATCTCAGCTCTGGATCGTATTTTATATCGGAAGTTTTTCTTCTTATGAAGTTCTTAAAAAAGAACAAGGGAAATAATTATAGAGCGAAGTACGACAAGTTGAACGGACCACCCATGGTCCGTCTATTTTGTCTATTTCGAGCTGATTGTGTGGTCCCGCTTGACAGGCGCTTGTGGGTGCGTCTGCAAATTGGCGGGAATTATTGCTGTAAATAAGAACTCGCAAATGCCAAGAGTGAATAATTGGTTCTTTTTTAATTCCGCTAACTTGGGTTTAGTGTTTGGTTATTTTAAATGGAGTACTTTTTGCATTTTACTTTCCATAGCCTTGTTTGATATGATTAAAGTTTAATTAAGTTCGAACACAAAAAAAAGTCAGCAAACGTATTGTGTAATATAATTAAAATTAATGATAAAGAAAGAATTAAATGTAAGGAAAGTTTTTTTTTAGGATAAAAATTCAGTGCTGGGTTTTTGTTGTTATTAGCGTTATTAGATTCTAGAAACTATCGCAGGCTGGCACAAAAAAATTATGATTACAAAACGGAGAAGAGCTTATTGTTCGAATTTGGTTTTAAAGGAATTACTCTAAAACTTATGAAAGAGTATCTCTCAAATCCAAACGGAAATTGTGGTTCCAGGCATTTTCATGATTTATGCAATTGCTAGAAATTGCCTAGAGTTGCTTAATATACGTGTCCGATGGAAAATCAAGTAAGTAAATTTCCAAATTAAAAAAGTTCGAGCGTTGATAAATCACATTTGTAAAATATTTTATTTCTATAAACAATTAACTAAAGTTTCAAAAACTAGAAAACTACTTATTTCCTATTAAAACTAACTTTTCTTTGTTGAAAAATATCGTTACTTATATCACATATATGACCATGGAAAACCCATCCAGATAAAGAATTTGAGTCAAATCCTAGTCCAATAACAATAGTAGTCCACAATAAAATTACAGTGGGTGGAGGACGTATGTTTGTCCGCACTCATCTCAAAAACCAATTAACCGATTTTGGTAAGCCTTTCGTAGATAAGTAATCCCTCGCGGCCAAAATGATCGTCATGATCGATAATACAGTCTTGCTATTTAAAGCATACCACCGCAGAACGATCTTAATGACATTTGACATACTTAAAAAAGTAGTCCAGAAGATTGTTTTCATTTTCTTTTTGGATCAATATATTAAAAGGAACCGAGCAATTACAACGTGTCTCTCTTACATTATATTCTTTGGAACACTTTTTCTGGTCCTAATTTTGATAAATTCTTTCGAATTTGAGCACAATCATTGATTTTTCCATCAAATATATGTACCATGAAAATCCAGGAAATCAGATTCACGTATAACTTTTTTTCCCATGAAAATTGAAATGAAAAACAGCTACTGTTTAGTGTTTATCATTTAATCAAGGTATGAGGTAATATATTAATATAATTATATGGTGTGCCGGTCTATTTATACCAAATAAGCAACTTAAATATTTGCTCATTTGAAATAAATCCACACACAGATAGTGGATAGTTATTTTTCTTAAATCACACGGTATTATATGGAGTTTAATGAAAGGGAGTTCTAAATTGTGTGATATAACCAAAAGTAACAGAAAAAGTAAAAATTAATAATTTTAAAAGTTTAGACAGTATTACGATACGATTTCCATAGAAATGCATACAAAAACGGGATTTTCTATAAAAAAAAATTTTTAAATAGTTATATTTGTTACCGACAGGTGGCGCTGTAGTTTTAAATCTTCTTTATGTCGCTATACCGCCAGCATTTAAAGTTTATTTGCGAACTTAAACGTTCTGCTGAAATAAAGCATGCTATCTTTACGATATAAAGTTTAATTGTAAGTATAAAACTACTTGAAGTCAATAATTAACACAAATTAACACGCCACCTATTGAATTAATATGGAAATATTTATTTTTTTCGTTATTTAATAAATCCAACTTATGTGTCTGTGCATATATGGGCAAATCACATTGTGCTAGTATCTGTACACTTCGAATTGTTGATTTTTTACTTTTTCTGTTACTTTTGTATTACTCTGTATAAAGTATGAGCGTAAGGTAATAAAAATCGACAGTATCGACCAACATTCAATAAAGCAAGTTCCATAAAATCAATCATCAATTCTCCAACCATTAGAAAAATCCCAATGTCGTAATTGGGAATCGTGTCGCAACCTTCGAATGCTCCAATTACCACAAAAGAAATTAATGAACAACCATAATGATCGCCAACCGACTTTCGCCAAACCACATTCGGATCACAATTCATTTCCCCACTAATTACACTGGTTTGGCAGCGCACGTGGTTGTTTTATCACACTTGCCGTAATAGGAATATTGAAATTATAAACGGATTTTGAAATCTCTGGGACTGAACGGATAGATAGATACATGGAAAAAGTTGAGCATGAAATATGAAGGTAATTTTTAATGTCGACAGATCCTGTTTTGTAAACTACTACAAAGCGCGCCAACCAATTTCAGAAGCACGCCAAAGGAGAAAGGTTATCCATTCGACTGTTGCGTTTTTTTTATGTATGTTTGCGCGAGATTTCTTTTCTAATTCAGATATTTAGACAATTTTTTTTTGTTGGATATTGACGTTTCACTTGGGCACCTTTTGAGAAAAAAATATCCAGTTATTCATCATCCGGGATTTTCTATTAATCGGACTGTTTGAAAACAAATATTGTCCGATTTCAAAAATTCTCTTTTTGTTGGATAGAGAAAAATCCACTGCGGCAAAACTGCAAAAAATGATTCACATTTTATTTATCTGGAAATATAGATTAACCGGATCTTTTTTTTAAAACATTTTCCCGATTTTAAATTTTTTTATTGTTGGGTAGAGATTGTACAACAATGAAATTTCGTTTACCCAAGATTTAAAAGGAAACAAGTGGTTAACAACTTAGAAACTAAAAATAGAAAGTAAAATAAACTTTAAAAAAAATAAATTTACGAAGACATTTTTGAATTTACGAAGACATTTTTGAATTTACGAAGACATTTTTGAATTTACGAAGACATTTTTGAATTTACGAAGACATTTTTGAATTTACGAAGACATTTTTGATTTTACGAAGACATTTTTGAATTTACGAAGACATTTTTGAATTTACGAAGACATTTTTGAATTTACGAACAAGTTGAAAAAATTTAATTAGTTAATATAAATTTTATACATATTAAAACTTTTTGAAGTTAGTGCTAACCTAAATATTGGCACCGATTTCCAAACGTAAAATAAACATAAAATTAATATGAAATAATTATTTTTTTAAAAACTTGTTCGTAAATATAAAAATTAGTTTTTACTTTTTTCCTTAAAATCGGTTTTAAAAATAAAGAGAAAAAAATTATGGAGACAAGTTTTCGTAATAGAAACTAATATTTTAGAAAAACGAAAACTCCAAATTGTTTTTCACAGTCTTTGGGTTACTTTGAAATTAAGTTTATCGAAACGCTAAGGTTTTCTTTATTATTAATAGAGAAAGGTATAATGTTTGTAAAAATATGTGTATATTATTAATTTGGATGCAATGAGTAGTAGTTTTTTTTAAATAAATTACTAAAGAAAAAAAAAATTGAGTTAAAGGAACATTTTTGTGTTATTATAAATAACTATTTATATAAAAATTAAATACATGTAGAATAAACACTTTTAATGCCAATTTATATGTATTATGTTCAAAGTACCTATGAGAAAAAATTTTGGTTGTTTTAAAATGTAAAAATAAAAAGTTTAAATATCTTGTCCCTTTAAACTGAATTAATCCAAATATAATGCATTTATGTATATGCATGCAATCCTTTAATTTTCCTATGGAGTTATCTAATTGCAGTACCAGTGCGACAATATAATGACGGCTTCATTCGCTTGTAACGTGCTTCTAAAAAAAATTATAGACAAATAATAAAAAATGTATAATTTGGTAGATAAATATGTACCTACCTTTTGATAATGGAAAAATTACACAACTAAAAATATATGATAAAATTTGACAAAAGTGTCGTTAAAAATGCTCCAATTAAATTTTTCGTCAAAAATTAAGAAATGATAAACCGAAAAAAATCCCAAAATATTTCGTGATTTGGTGAATTCTTGAAAGTATTTTACTTTTTTGACGACAAATTTAATCGGAGCATATTCTACGATACTTTTGTCAAATTTGAGCTCCCATTTTTAATAGTGAAAATTTTTTTATTTTCAAAAAGTACAAGGGGGGGGGGGGGATAAAACGAACCACCCCCTGTTTTTACGGCCACTATTTATCGTAGGGCTAAACTTAATATACTATTTGTTGGGAATAAAATGTACACATTGATATACAAAAAATTTGAATAGGGGAATGTTTTTATATTAAGAAAATTAAAATTCGCATCCACTTTACAATTTCTAATGGCAACACCTAATTTTGATTCAATATTTAGAATTTACGGCAAAATTGATCATTGGATATCAATTTGCTAGTCATTTGGTCAAGTAGTTTTTTAATTATGAGTATCGAAAGTTTAGAACTCGTAATGTTGAATGTATTTCTTCAACTTTTAATCATATCTCTCGAAATAACATTTTTATTAAGCTGTTATTTGTTATCTGTGTTACTTCTAAACGACCTCAAAAACATTCACTAACTTTATTTATAAATATTTTTTTAAACATTTTTAGATATTAATAGTAAAAATTATGAATAGCAATCATGCTATATTTTGATAGTAATGCATTTAGAAATAAGTGTCACATGTATAGAGACAATTTGTGGTTTTCCTCCTTGTTGTATCTTTGCTATATTAAAATTTCCATCAACTTTATTATTTCAGGGGCCATACGTAAATTTAAAATCGGTAGTACTTAAAAGAAATCTTAGACAATTTTGATGTTTAGCAGAGCTGTGACAGAGTTGTCATAAATAACATAATTAATTCTTATCAATAATTTGGCTGATCAAAACATTGTGGATGTCTATAAGCAAATTATGTACACTCAAAAATAATGCTTAATAATGAATGAAAATATATACAGTTTCTTTGTGTGGCGCAAAAAAGCTTTTCTACAGAAAAAAAGTTTACTTATTCTTCTAATCTATACTTGACAGTAGAATAGAACCATTTACTATTGTGTAGCCTGTTTAAATCCCACCGGCTATACACTCAGTAATCAATGATAATTAAAGAAAGTGTCCCTTTGTGGGTCTCTTAACACTTACTTCCTATGCGTATAAAATGTGGAAAATCTATATATAAGCACCAATCATCAAGATATGTTCCTACAGTTCAGATTTGTAAAATTCCGATTAATTTTTAAATTATTTTTACAATTTTAGAAATACTGCATAAAGAAATATCTGAAAAGATATTTCCAATATCCATAACGTTTCTTTGCAGCTGATAGCATTTTTTGAATCTTAATATTTAATCGTTCACCCTTTTAACGAATTCTTTGTTATTGAGGTTGCGTTGGGTGCCAGCTAAAGTCTTGTCCTCGTTATCAAACCATGGTTCAAACATACGAGGTAGTGTTCCCGGGTTTTTCCCTCGAAATAGGGCCTCCGTGGCCGAGCGGTTAAAGGCGTCAGCTGGGAATACGAAGATTCGTGGTTCGATGCCAGGCAATGGACCTGACAAAGAAAAGTAAGAAGTAGTGATATTGTGATTGGAGGGTTGCCAGCTTCGCTACAAAATACTAGAAAAGTCGTCCAGAACATCCGCAAAAATTAACGGCGTGTATACGGGACTGGTGCACGATACATCTGATCGGGGTGCAAAGTCCCGACGTCTATTGAAGGCGTTGGGTGCCAGTTCAGGTGTTTCCTGACCATGGTTCTAAAATAACGAGTGCATGTATCTATGTGTATGTGTTCCCGGGTCTTTCCTTCGAGATAGACCCCGAACCGTCGCCAATAGCCCACTGTGCAGCTCTAGTGCGACGTTGATTAACCAAACCAAAATCCGAAATATTTCCCGAACCGTCGCCAATAGCCCACTGGTCAGCTGTAGTGCGATGTTAACCTACCAACCATGATTTCTTTGTTCGATGGTTTTTCCATCCTTGTTAACCGTGTGCGTTCTTTTGCCTTGCAGGAGGTGATTCTCAGTGCGGAGGGGGCAGCGACGACGTGTCCCTGTCTCCGTCCGGGGGGTGCCCGACCCCCTCCTCGGGCGACTCTGAGCTAGCCTACACCGTCGGGGTGACGGAGAACACGCCCTATGGATGCCAGTTCTGCGACAAGGCCTTCCCCAGGCTCAGCTACCTCAAGAGGCACGAACAGGTGAACTCCTTTGGACTCCTTCTAATACTTGCGCTACTGCGGTTTACTGGGTTGCGATCTTCGAGCATGGATCCCTCATAGTAGAGAAATCATAAGGTTTTAATCTCGCTAACATCAAAGTGAGGCCAACATGTATGGTCTCAGACACGTGGTTTCTTACGTCATCCATTCATAATTTTTTTTCTAGTTCATTCGTAAAAATATCCTGTACTTCATGAAGTAACACATTTACTATTATTTGCAAATCACAAGTCAATCGCGAACGTTTTTTCGTTCATAAATTTTGAAAGGAAGTCACGTGTCTGGTGCCATTAGGTCTGAGATGTTTGCCTCACGATGGAGGCGTCATATTCGCTCTACTACAGTCCGTTCATGCTCGAAGGTTGCGATGATACGTTGACAAAGGAGGGCTTAATTCGTTTATGGGAGTCCGACACGCCCATGGTAACTTCACTCATTTTTTGAGCATATCATTTAGTCACAAAATTACTTTATCATTCTGTTTTTTGTTTACAGGGTAATATTTCAGTAGTGTTTAGACTTTAATGCGCGGTGATATTATTTTTTTTAATTCACAAAGTTACGAATTTTTAAAAATATTGCCAAAAAACTTACTAATTTTTTTTTAGACAGAAATATGTGTTGAAAAAGAACTATGCATCTATTATTTTTTATTCCTTGTGTTTAAAAGTGTCCCTTGAACAATCAGAAAAAGTTTAAGGAATATATTTCAAATAGTTTTATGAGTATTGTGCCCCAAAACATGGAAAAAGTACATTTCGATTAAATTAGCTTCCAAGTTCGGCCGAACAATGCAATTCTATTCAATGCAATGTTTATTTTAAAAATAATGTATTAAATATAATACTTCGGTTTCCTACAAATGAGGTATCGTTTTAAACAGAACAATTCAAATTTTGATGTACAGTGAAAATCTTAAAAAGTATAATTTTTCATCGTTGAGGTTGCTGCACCCCTTTATGAAAAATACAATTTTTTCCCCGCTTTGTTGCTTTATTTTTCTCGTTTAATTTTAGATAATATTTAATAACATGGTTACGGAATAACCCTCTCATAGGTCATGAAATTAATCCAATTGTATAGTTTTCTTTTTCGCAGAGTTTAAATAATATTTAATAAATGTATTCGATTTTTTTTTTTTAAATATTGTTTATTCTTATAAAGATGGCTTTTAATATGTGTCCCTATAAAAATATTTGAAAAGTTTTGGAAAATAAAGAATTTTTGTGGATTTTAAAATGACATGTATTGCCGCAAACACTGTTACTTTTATAATTTTTTACTTTTTCTCATTTAATGTTGGATAGTATTTAATAACGTGTTTATAAATTAATATCTATTAGCTTTTGTCTTAACTAAGATGGTCTGATACGGAATTCTAAGACAATTTTATTTTCGTATCTATGTGAAAATAACAAAATCGATATTATTTATTAAGTTGACCTTACACCTTTAAATGTTCTAATAAAAATCTGTTGAGTGATTTTATTATTGCGTTGACCAATAAATAGAAGCAGGTTAATTGACAATATAGCTAACAAACTAAAACTTTATTTTTCTTCTAAAATCTTAAACCAAACAAAATCCATGACACAATTTTTTTTTTTAAATTTCGAATTGTTTAAGGTTTTACAAAAAAATGATAACGATCCATCTTTTTTTTTAAATAAATTAAATTAATTACAAAAATTTTATGTTGAATGTTACTTAATAATGAAATTTTAAAACAATAAACGTAAAAAAAAAACTTTAAAAAAAAACTTTAAAAAAAAAAAAACTTTAAAAAAAAAAAAAACTTAAAAAAAAAAAAAAAACTTTAAAAATAATAATAACTATGTGTATATATGTTGTCTAGCGTACTTTGCTTAGCTAATACTACAAAATCACTTTTGATAGACAGTCATCGTTCTTCACCTGCACCCTTCAAATGTAAATGAACATTTTAACGCAGCACTGAGACACCCATCTACTAATCACTCCCATTAATGTAATTATTCAGACTCAAAATGGCGCGTCAGGAAAACGACTACTAGTCAAAAAATCAAACATTACCCATAACAAAAAAAAATAACGTCGCCAAAATGAAGAATTTAAACAACCGGTTTCTAACGCGCTTTCCACTCATTAAATCTCAGGTGTACACGGCGACTAATTTGGACCCAATAAATCAATGATCGGCCATGGCAAATTGCCACTTAGCCGATAGATTAACGTCGACAAATATTTACACACACCCCTTTGACATGGAAGCATATCTCTGAAATCCCCGACGCCAACCAGTTTTGTGTCTCTGTGATGAATATGTATCTTATTAGGTAGATATAGACTTGGTGACGATTTAGTGTCATTTGGCATTTCTCTATGATTGTAATGAGTTCTTTCGTTGAGTGTATTGCGTAGGATAAAAAATTGAGTTTAGTTATAGACTAGCTATGCAAATTCGTTGAAGTATGTAATAATATTGACGCACTAGAGTTAAAAGCTAGATATTTCCATTAGAAAATTACGGTAGTGCATGTAATTATATATATACACCTTAAACGTAATTGTATGTAATACCGTAATTTTCCTAGTTGAATAACTAATTTAACTATATTCATAGTGGGTAAAAATGTATTGATACATTTGACAAATAATACAAACAAAGTAATTGGCGAATGAGTGTGATTTGCACTCAAATGCAATGCTTCACGTGATTATTTTTAAAAATAAATAAAAATAATAGTTCAGAAATTCGTCTATGGATGGCGGAAAAACATCGGAATAAAGCTTCAAAAATTTGGGACAATCAGTTACGGATACTTTATTTTGTCACAAACAGTTACAGATAATTTCTATTGTGCATTCCAATACCATAATTCAGTGTGTGCGCCCTTTGCAGTAGGTGTTTTGATGCTTTTTTCTGATGTTTTTAATGCACAGCGCCATCTGCAAGCGATTTTTAGATTTTTTTTAATTGCTTTGGAAAATCTGTTCATCGCCAGAAGTATTTTAGTCTAAACCAAATTCTCGTGCACTAATTAACAGTCTAAGCAAGTGTCTAATTTGCCCACTATACAGGAATGTAATAAATTCAACATGTCGTATCTTAGCCAAAGCTCTTGTATAAACTAGTTTGCGGCGGTCGGAGTTGCTTGTTTGTATAGGCCACGCGATGGTTGACTCCATTGATCAGAAGGTTGGTTTACTTGGTGATGGACAAATTGATGATAGCCATGTAGTTAGAGAATAAATACAATTTAATGAAGTAAATATAAAAGTTAAGAACTTACATTTAATGGTTATTATTATGGCATTACAGTTAGGTGAAGAGCACGAGAGATGTGCTTTTGAGAGTTGGAAGGAATGTCTGGGAATGAGTTCCTTTCAGTCTGTTTTCACACGATTTGGCCGCCCCCTGCGTGGGCTTCATGTGCTGGAGTGATTTGATTGGCTCTCGGTGTAAACAGTGAAGTGGAAACTCTTTCCTAGAATTGCTTGTTAGAGATAGAAGGGTCGATGATCTCCAGGGCGCTGCAAGTTCGTATCTTAGCTATAGCTAAGATACGAACTAGTTTATACAACACTTTATGACATTAACCATGCTTAAAATCAGCTACAGGGGGTATCAGAATAAAACGTCATGTGATGCTTATAGTAGTATTCCTTCCGACATGATAACTCCACGACAAGTAGTACTAGTGGCTCAAGTCGGGCCTCAGTCGATAAGAAATTTGACGCGCGAAAAATGTTTTTTTTAAAAAAAGCAAAGGACGTGGGGAATTTAAGGGGCTTCGGGCGTCAGACGAAAAGCTTGATTAGGTTTCATTTATTACCTAAAAATTCTTATTTTTATTATCTGCTGAAATAACGTTTAACTTCTTGCCTTCTGGCTGTTCTCCGAGATTGCCACACCGGTTTTTATTTTGAAAAATTCAATGAAAAATTAACTAGTTTTACTAAACCGATAACTCATATGCGTTTAATTATCAATAACATATTAATAAAACCCTCTTTATCTAATAGACACTATAAAAAAACTGTGTGTATTGACACACAAATAAAAAAGACATTCCCTGATTGGCTGATCTTAGCTGTTAGTTACTTTTACGACCCATAAACGCCAATCAGATAAATCCTTTCAATTTTTTCCCTCGGCGCTTTTCCAACTTGTTAAATGCTTGGGTAGTAAAAAATAATAACTATACCTGTTCATACAACTACTAAACACTGTTCCTTTATTACTGGCCCTAAATCTAACTAAGTACTGGATCTGAGTTGGGTATTAACATTAAATTACAATTAAAAATAATAGGGTTACACTGAAAGAAGTGAATGCAGTAAAAATCATATACAAACGACTGTAATAACATTAGATAACGATTTTTATTGTAAGTTGAATACTCTCCCTTCTCACGCGATTGCTTAGGAACTTTGTATTTCTTCATTTGCAAGTTACGTTTGCGTTATACTAAAGCTCAGTGAACATTTTTTATTACATGGGAAAGACAGAAGAGGAAATATGTATTTAAATTGTATGCGAATAAATATGTGGGTTTCATTGTTTTCGCAAAGTTCTATAAAAAGGCTTAATCGAATCTTATGAAATATTGAAATGAATTTATATTCATTAATTTTAAATTGTACAGGGTGATCCGAAAGAAAAATAAAAGTAAAAATTTAATAAATAGAAAAATAAAGACAATAGCAATACGGTTTGCATATAAATGCATGGAAACACATGGAATTCTTTTAATAACCAAAATATATTTATTGTATATATTTTGGTAAGATATATTTTGGTTGGCTTTAATTGTATTTATATCTGTACACTTGTGACTTTTAGTAGTTTTACTCTTTAAAATAAAATTTAAATCGATAACTAGCTTCATCTTGACAGAAAGTTTAAGTTATTTAATTAATGCTGGCGGTATATAGATAGGAATCAGAACAGATACAACTACATCGCCACCTGTCGATAAAAAATGTAACTATATTAGGACTATTTTTTCCATTTCTCCAAAATCTATATATTTCCGTGCATTTCTGTTTAAACTATGTCGTAAAATTATTATTATTTATTTATTATGTTACTTTTAGATTACACTTTAAATATTTTTTTAAAAAATGCAATGTGCACTCGTTTGTTTATTCGCGATTTCCAATACTGGTGAGTTACAAAATGCGCCAAGAGGATGGAATAATATCTATTTCGTTCTCTGTTGATAAAAAAAAAATACCGTTTTGTAACAAACAAACAAGCATTGTACGCGTTCTATTAATAGTAATACTATGCTCAAGGTATCTTTTCACATTAAATCGACACTGTTCCACAGCGTTGTAATTTACTATTTTCGTGTATTTTGCATAGTTTTTTAGATAGGCACGATAACTCCCGATTGTATCGATAGAGGGAGCTGTAAGCATGATATAGTCATTTTATTATACCTAGACACCACATTTATAACCATTGTTGTCGGCGTTTAAAAGTTAAGGGGCGGCAAAGGCTTTTACTGGGCATCGTTTATTATATGGTTCATATCAAACATTAATTTGAATAATTATTTCCAATTTTTTTTTTTAATATTATAATATTCCAAATAAGTTCTTTACAAAAAATGTAAATAACATTTGACAAAAAGTACACAACTTTTTATTGCAACTGTTAATTAATAATCGATATCTAAAATTAAAAACTATGCCATCATTCAATTGCAACAAATTTGAGAAGATATGTCCGGTTTGAAACTTATAACTGTAACGTTATTTAAATTCATAAACCACATAATTTCTATGATTCAGCAGCGCAAACGCCAATTGCGTGGCGACAAAATTCAAGCGATTCATTTCCAAATTTGGAATTTTTTTTTAATTAAGAAGTGATCGACGCGTACATGAGCTCAGATTGTAGGTGACGAATTGGCTAGAGTCACGTGATTTCCGATATCCTATGACGTGTTTTACGGTTGTCATGTATACGGACCTAGTTTACAGTTGAAAAAGAAGCAACCAATGTGATCATTGAAATAAAACGACACGTGCGTGTGGATCATTTAGCGACTTTAAAAAAAAAAAGTGCCAAGCTACAGATGCTACGTTTTTATCGTGGTAGTTAAGTGGTTTGTAAATTAATTCGTCGATAAAAGCAAATCTATTTTATAGAGATAAAATCGAACAGATTAATAAATAGTTAATAAACGAATAATTTATCACACGAAAAAAAAAGTCACCGAGAAATCGAGCATGGCAAATTTGTAATCCATGCTATTTTCTACCTACCTGATGGTTGTTTCTACATCAGTCATAACTCGTGGGATTACAAAACTTTTTATTTTTCTGATTAAACTGATTTATTATGGAAGGGGGGGGGGCGAGTATTTGTTACAGAATCGCATTCAACATCTAAAGCTAAGAATCAGCAGGAGTTGTGCGAAAATGGCATAAATCGTTTGAAGGTGGTTATGGCTAATAGAAAATGTGTAAGGGTATATAAACTTAAAGGTTTCTGATAGAGCCGTCTAGTTTCAAAACCAGATAGATCCATTTTCATAAATTTTACAGGATAAAACCAGAGAGTTGTAATATTAAATAGAGAGCGCCTTCAATGCCAGACTCTCGTAAGGCCGCGGTGTTAACATTGAAAAGAAAAACTCACATCACGTGGTTATAGCGCTGCCACATTTGACGTTCAGACATCTGCAGGAGTTTCAAATTTGGCGCACATTCTTCTCTTTTGGTGATAAGGACTTCTGTCCGTATTCAACTTTTTAACATATATGTACGTATTTACTTATTTTCAAACAATATGCGCTAAATATTTCCTCTTCATTAACGAAACGAAAATATTTTATTTGTGTTCAATACTCGAAGAAGCGAAACTCTTTATATTTCTCAGGTTTTATTGTTCATATTTTCTTATTGAAGTATACAAAATAACAATTGAAAGAACATCGCTTATGGTAAATTTTTTACATAAAAACGTGCAATTATTTAAAAACTACAAAGTAAGAAAAATCTCCTTAATATATCTGTTAAACTCCCTTAAATTGTGCCACTCGTTAAAAAAAAACGATATTTAAATACAAAATTAAACACAAAACCATATTACAATAGTTCGATCTCGTTTAGTTCTTAAAGTCGCCAAGGCCTGCCAAGTAATATTGGCGCATGAATGAATTGGCATTTCCACCTATCACGTGGTTTCAATGATGGACACACGGAAATCAGCATTTTTATTCCTCTATTTGTATCATTACTCTATGGATAAAACGTTTGACAGACGTGCTTTTGGATGTAAACTTATGACTTTGAATACATTTTTAGATTGGACTACAACTTTGCAATGTAATCTAGTATTTGCATCGAAAATTTGTGAAAAATACCAAATACCCATTTTGCGAAAAATGTGGATATATCTGGTTTTGAAACTAGACGGCTCAAATGTGTTTATTGATATATTGTTAAGAACAAGTTATTTGCTTTCCTTGAGACAATAATTATTTTGCTTTTCTACATTTTGAAATTTTTTGTTGTTGTGGATAAACAACGAATCCAAGTCTTTAAATTTGAATATTATGCCTTTATGTGCTTGTTATTTGCAATCAGGCACGTAGATATAGATTTTTCATGGGGGTGGTTCAGAGATTAAATAACTTATTCCCCCCCCCCAAAAAAAAATGTACCCCTCCCCCCCCCTTTTTTTAAACTTATTAATTTTTATTCAAGTAAACAGGAATACGTTGGTATATAAGTATCGAAACAGCTACATTTATCATTTATTTTTCATGAAATCGTTACCAATATCAGTTATTAACTATTTTTAAAATTAGTAAATATCACTCCCTAATTATGAAATAAATTTGGAGAACAAACTTAAAGTTTTAGATTCCTTGTTTAAAATAATATATGGATCCCGTTTTAAAATGTTTTCCCTTCGTCGCCGAAATTCAAATGTTATATAATGAAACACGATGACGTCATGTTACGCTTATTTTGTGATAAAAATGACCTCCAAACATGTTTTTGAAGCTTTTTGAAAACTATTTTCCGGGATAGGACCCCCGGAAAATTCCAGGTTGTCCCTCATGCAACTCAACAATGAAGTATTATACTAGAAAATTAATTTTTTCTAGTTTTTTAAAGTATTTTTATGATTTTTACGGTAGTTCGATTTTAATTTTTTTTTCTTGACTTTCAATGGGAGGGGTTTGAACCCCCTGAACCACCCCCTTACCTACGTGCCTGTTTGCAATGTTCGACATTTGGCCTCCCTGCATCGCGGGCCCGTCCGTTACGAAACCGCCTTAGGTTAACCATAGACAGTGGCACCCAATACCATTTTCTCATCAGCTACTCAGCGAATACAACCACGTTCCAATCACGTAACAATTTAAACCTTTTTCGTGACACACAATCCCGGTAATTGTTGTCAACAAACCTGGAGCGAACCTCATTAAAAAAAAGACGACGACTCATACAAGAAATTAAAAAAGACCAAAGAACCAGAGTATTGCTCACACCGAGATTCCAAGGACGCAGGTTAGACAATAAAGATAACAATTCCAAGAGAGTCGGTTCGTCTCCTAACCCTAAAAAAAAAAAAAAAGAACGCAATAAAAAAAATGGCGAAAAAATAGAACATTGTTTTCCCGTGCTATGGAGCTTCATTGCCGAGTTCTTAATTCTTGTCACGCGTCTTGGAGAAAGAAGAATGATTTCTGATTTCTTTTTTTGCTTTTGGTGATGGTGTTCGTGGAAATGTAGAGAACAAATCGTTGGTGACAGCGAGTTTAAGGACCACCGCTTTAAATGTCTTTGGACTCTATGGCTTTCATCCATTGGGATGGCTTAGTTACGTGTCCGTGAAATTTATTCAAGTTAATTTCATGAAATCTCAGTAACATTTGTTCCTGATTTGTCTTTAACCCTTTCTTGGTCGGCGTCGCACGACACACAATTAGCAATTCAGGTCCGTATGGTCGCCAAAACACGGTTTCAAGTCGGTTTTCAAGCCAAAAACCGTTTATGACAAATATATTTGGAATTTTCGAATTCAAGAGAGAACATATATTTATTTTCAATAATAAATTTTTTAAAAAAGACTAATAAATGGTAAAATTACACAAATTTTGACAATATTAAATGCAAATGTCTTAAGTTATAATTTTTTACTATGCCATTTGCGCCTTTTTAACCGACTGAATAGCGCCCAACCAAAACTCCAAAATAAAACCGCCAGAAATTTTAAATTTAAACCGCCAAACCGCGCGCCAAGTCGAGAGGTTTTAGATTCGACCATTATGTATTTTTATTTATCATTTTCCCATTATGTATTTTCGGTTCTATTTCAGATATTTGCACAATTTTTTTTTTTGTATTCAACAACTTCCCATTGAAGGTCCAGGCGAAATCCCTGTTTTTGTTTTACGGTCTTTCTTGTTAAATTTCAAGCTCGATGTTATATATAATTATAAAATAAGGTTAAAGTAATGCGTAAGTGGGAAGTCCACCACGGCATCAGAATTATTGACTGCAAAATAATTTTTCAGTTCAAATTGGCAACCCTGCGCAATACTTGCGTAATATATTTTATAATCATGTGCAAATTCGAATCTAGATCGTAATTTCTTTACTTTACAATAGCCATTTTGTGATGAGAGTAATTACTCTAATTTTACGCTGTTAAAGTTAGGTACTCAAAAATAAGTAAAATTTACTCATTTTTGAGTACAGTAGATGCTTATCATGGCTCCGAATAAATAAGTTTCTCTTTAGAAAGAGAACTAAACTAGAAATGAAAAGAAAATGTCCTAACAGAAAAGTCTACGCTGCTGCAGTGAAAACTGGGCCTAAACTCTTTATAAACCGATCCAAGTTACCATTTACTTTTTCTCAAATCACATTCACTTGTTGTATTACTAGCAACATTACACTGAGAAGAGTACTGAATGATTCCACTGTAAAGATTTTGTAGTAAGGAAACATCAGAGCTCTTTACAAGCTTATAGACACTACATGTGAGAACTTAGAGTGGTGACTTAATAATTCAATTAAATGACGTATTTTCGTATAAATTTATGTGTTATTGTTAGAGAAATTTTTCAAATCGCTAAATATAGTTGCATATAAGTCCGACTATGTTTATGCATGTGTATATGCTGGGTGATTCAAAAGTAACGAAAAAAAAAGATTTTAAAGTATAAGTAGTAGCACGATGTTGTTTCCATAGAAATAAATAATTATTTTTATAACAATAATATTAGTGCTTTCCTAAATAGCTGCATTTTAGTCTTGAACCTAATAAGAAACAATACAAAAAAAATTACCGGCAGGTGGTGCTGTAGTTCTCCCTTATACAATTCTATCGTTATAGCATTAGCATTTAAAGTTTATTTAAACTTGAACGTTCTGCCAAGATAAAGTAAGTTACCTTTGCGATATAAAATGAACTTGTAAGCGTAAAACTAATTAGAATCACAGGCGTACAGAGATAAATGCAATTAAAGCAACACCTATCGGTGAATAATGCAACTGTAACAGTCGCCCCAGTTGCTCAGTTGGTAAGGCGTTCAGCTACTAATAAGAGGATTGGTGGTTCGAATCCGGGAAATGGACTTGACATAGGAAAGTAAAAAAAGTAGTGATCTTGCGATCGGAGGGTTGCCAGCTTCACTACAAAAATACTAGAAAGTCGTCCAGAATATCCAACAAAATTATACTGGCGTGTATACGGGACTGGTGCACGATAAATCTGATCGGGGTCCAAAGTCCCGACGTCTATTGAAGGCGTTGGGTGCCAGTTCAGGTGTTTCCTCGTCATCTGACCATGGTTCTAAAATAACGAGGTGCATGTATGTACGTATGTATGAATGTGTGTATGAATGTGTGTGTGTTCCCGGGTCTTTCCTTCGAGATTGACCCCGAACCGTCGCCAATAGCCCACTGTGCAGCTCTAGTGCGACGTTAATTAACAAAACCAAACCAAAAGCAACTGTAACAGACGGATTGTTGGCGGTGTTCTGTTTAATGCCCAGAAACACCATCAAAACAAACAAGCTCCATGTCAGAGAGAAGCAGAGTAATTTGTATGAAGATCAACTTTTCGCCAGATAAGCATCTTTCACTTACTCTGTGACGTAAGAGGACACATACGAGACTCGCATTTTAACACGGGGCAGATCTTTATGTAGATAACCTCAAATATAACCTAATAAGAAACAATACAGAATCGGGTTGGGTATGTCAAAAATTAAATATTTTTTTCACGGGTCACTCAAAAGGCAGGTCCCGATCTGTTTTCACTTAATTTATGGCGTCGCTATGTAATAAAATCGCAAATGTAAATGAAAATTGTCGTAGGAATAGAATGTGAGAGAAGTTATTGACAAATCTCTCTAATGATTGGGTAAATTAACATCGAACTATAGTTACACAATAGGGCTAATGATATAGTGCAGGATATATCCCGAAGAAAAGTATTCCTTGTTCGTTTTTTGGGATATATTTCGAAACGCAGCTTCGACAATATCACATTTGGTTTGTTGGGTGGATTAACATCCTATATGATCTTAGAGCTACACATTGGGCTATTGGCGACGTTTTGGAATTTATTCCTAAGACCCTGGAACATACACTGCCTCGTCTTTTTAGCCATGATGATGAGGATGGCAGACGCACACACACACGTACGCTACACATCTTACACTTACGTAGGACGTTTGGATTTCACCTGCACCAGTATCCTATACACGGTAGATGTGTTTTTTGGACGACGGGGAACGAAGCTTGTTACCCTCAAAAAAGAGCCTAGCTGCACTTTTAAAGTTGAGACCCGAACCCACAACCCTCCATTAATGAGTGGAGGTCAGCATTTTGCCATATGCTGACCGATCTATTTTTTTTAATTTGAGGAACCCAACTTAATAGAGAATGAAAATTATCTATATTTACCAAGAGTTTCGAACTGAGTACTCTATACAGTTTACTGCAGTCGGATGCCGCTGGTCTGGTCTGGTCTGTTCTGATGGTTTTCTGGTTACAGCCCCAGACTGCTAACTCTACTTGTTCAGCTCCTTTCCTTATGCGACCCAATGAACGTTGACCTTGCACTGAAAAATTTACACTTTATATTAATTTAGATTTTTATGCGAGTTGATGTATTTTTAGTGTAATTATACTATTGTTTGTTTGGTTTGGTTTGATTAAATAACGTCGCACTAGAGCTGCACAGTGGGCTATTGGCGACGGTTCGGGGTCTATCTCGAAGGAAAGACCCGGGAACGGTGCCTCGTATTTTTGAACCATGGTCAGATGACGAGGACAACACCTGAGCTGGCACCCGGCGCAACCTCAATAGGCGTCAGGACATTGGACCCCGATCAGATGTATCGTGCACCAGTCCCGTATACACGCCGGTATAATTTGTTGGATGTTCTGGACGACTTTCTAGTATTTTTGAAGCGAAGTTGGCAACCCTCTGATCGCAAGATCACTACTTTTTTCCTTTTTTTTGTCAAGTTCATTGCACGGATTCGAACCACCAATCCTCTAATTAGTAGCTGACCGCCCTTATCCACTAAGCAACTGGGGCTCCTATTGTTTGTTTGAATTTCAATTACTTTTTTTTTTAAAAATGTGGGGTAACCCGAAATTTAAACCGCTATGTATGGCGGAACCGTTATCATCCATTATTTCCGTTTCAGTACTCTGGCCAGGCACGTAGGTAAGGGGGTGGTTCAGGGGGTTCAAAACCTTCCATTGAAAGTCAAGAAGGAAAGAAAATTAAAAATCGAATTACTGTAAAAATCATAAAAAATTCAATTTCTCGTATAATATATTTTTTTTTTTGAGTAACATGAGGAAAACCCCGGTATTTTCAGAAAATGTCAAAAACATGTTTTGAGGTCATTTTTGTCTCAAACTAAGCTTAACATCACGTCATTGTGTTTCATTATTTAGTAATGGGATTTCGATTACAGAGTTAAAATATACACAAACTGGGCCGTATAAACAAAATGCTCCAAATATATATTATTCTAAACAAGGGTTCTCAAAATTTAAATTTGTTATCTAATTTATTTCCTATTTAGGAGTGATATTTACTAATTTTACAAATAGGTAATGACTGATATTGGTAACGATTCCATGAAAACTAAATGATGTTGCTGATGTTATATACCGATGTATTCCTGTGTACTTAAATAAAAATGAATAGATTTTTAAAAAAATAGGGTGAGGTGGAGTTTTAAATTTTTTGGGAGTATGAGGTGTTGAATCCCTCCCATGAAAAATCTATACCTACGGGCCTGACTGTGGCCAGGGTTTAACTACCTTAGAAACCAAATGGTTAAAAACATTTTTAAAAAACGTAGGCGTACGTTAAGCGCACCCGTTTCTTAGAACATCAACAAGTTCGAAACACTATTTTTCACTTCCATCCAGACACGGGAGGTTCGCTCCCAGAACGAGGTGTGAATTCCAACACCTGGAAAAGCCCACGTGATGGATGATGCGGAAGACCCACACTTTCAAATTCAACAACCGAAATTAATTGACCCCCCCACTCCCCTCTACGGCAGTTGGAAACGTGATCCACAAACGATATTGTCTCACCTGGGCAAGAAGGCCGGAAGTTATTGAACCGAATTGGATTTTGATGAGAAGCCTCGGTCCACCCCCAGGGGAATCGAATCGGCAACAGAAGTCAAAATGGCTGTGATGGGAATCGTTTTGGTTTGTAAGTGGTGGATGGTAATATGTGTTTCTTGGGATAAGGTGTTTCTTGGAATAAGGTTGGGTATGTGTATTGAGAAATGACTTGACTGTGGATTGAGAGATGACTTGATTGGGGATTCTGACAGGTGTATTAAAGGCTGCGCTGTATATTTTCACTACGGGCTTTTATTTAAATTACTCAGTTTGATATCTTTGTTGGTGTAATTCTATCTTGTAGCTCAATTTGATCCTGAAAGCCAGTGGTTCTCAGCCTTTTTTCTGTCACGTACTCCTTTTCATTTATGAGAGTACCCCTTCTCTCATAATCCTTTCCTCTCATCCATTTGCGCAAACTATTTTTATTAGGTAATTTTGTTCTTAGGTTAGCTGGCAAATTAATCATATGACTCAAATTTATGATACTTACTGACTTTTATTTGTGATTTTACTTATACACTTTTTATTTTTATTTAAGATGTTTTCCGACATAACTAATATTATTTTCGCGTTTCCCCCAACTGAACCCCAACGTATTGTCATACATTGAATAAATGATTTCATTCATTGGATAAATTATTTCATTTATTGGATAAACGATTTAACTCATTGAATAAATGATTTAACTCACTGGATAAATATTTTGATTCATTGGATAAATGATTTCATTCATTGGATAAATGATTTCATTCTTTGGATAAATGATTTCATTCATTGGATAAATGATTTCATTTATTGGATAAACGATTTAATTCATTCAATAAATGATTTCATTCATTGGATAAACGATTTAACTCATTGAATAAATTATTTAACTCATCGGATAAATGATTTCATTCATTGGATAAACGATTTAACTCACTGAATCACACTAGAACTGTTCAGTTCTAGAGAGTCGTTCATCTAACTAACAAACTAACCTGAGATTCATAACATTGTACTTTAGGTCACTAGCAAGGTCTTGCTACACATATCGCAAATGGTAAAATGAGTGAACTAATACGACCCTCTCACCGCAAGAAATTCAAGTTTTTCCTTGAAAGTCTTCAGGCCGATGAAGCAACTCCAGATAAGAAGAGCCTTTAGCACTTCAACGAAAAGACCCTCGAGCCACACAGTGGGTGACTCCCCACCACCCGGTCTACTTGAGAGCACAAATGGGCAATTCGGAATCAAACAGTCGAGGGCCCTTCGTCTCCCTCTGAAGACCATCCTCTGGAGGCTCTTTTATTGAAGTAGAGCCCTCGATGGAAGAATTGTATTTATCCTGAGTTGTGATATTGTTTGATTTAGAATGACTTGCTAATGGGAAACCGATAATATTTCTTCAAATCAATAAGGGTTGGATTGGTTTGGGTTGACTTTGTTATGAAATTGATATATATGTATATTTATAATTGTTAACTTGGTTTTGTATTTTATAATGATTAGATATATGCCTCTGATACTTAAGCGATTTTTTAAATAGGTCAAATAACAGTAAAGCTCGCGACAAAAAAAATAATCTTAATTTTACAGGATACGGAACCATTAAAATAGCCACCATTATAAAACGGAATTTAAAAAAATCTTTAATATACCCATATACGTCGTTTTCAGTGACTTCACGGAACATAAATGCCAGATTTGAAGAAAATCGGACAACGCGTTTGGTCGCGAGTTCGTAATAAACACATTTACAGACAAACAGATGAAATAAGGCGCGGTCGAATTAAAACAGGACCTCCTAGCGCTCGCTCAATAATTTTTCCATTTTACTAACTTTTATTTTATTACCAACATTTGAAATCATTGTAAAGAAATGGCTTTGATATTGTACTTAAAATAATATTTCTTCAAATCAATAAGGTTTGAAAATAAGGTTTAAAAAATATTGTAAAATGGGGTATTTTTATGTTTTTTGGTATCTTTTTGGTATTATAAAGAACATATATATATATATATATATATATAACCTAATTATTTCAAGTGGTATCGCTTTGGCATTATACAGGATATATTCAATTTAATCCTTGACTCCACCTTAAAATAGTGATCTTGTGATCGGAGGGTTGCCAGCTTCTCTACAAAAATACTAGAAAAGTCGTCCAGAACATCCGCAAAAATTAACGGCGTGTATACGGGACTGGTGCACGATACATCTGATCGGGGTCCAAAGTCCCGACGTCTATTGAAGGCGTTGGGTGCCAGTTCAGGTGTTTCCTCGTCATCTGACCATGGTTCTAAAATAACGAGGTGCATGTATGAATGTGTGTGTGAATGTGTATGTGTTCCCGTGTCTTTCCTACGAGATAGACCCCGAACCGTCGCCAATAGCCCACTGTGCAGCTCTAGTGCGACGTTAATTAAACCAAACCAAACCTTGACTCAACCCATTGCAAGGGCCATTTAAAAATGAAGAACTCTATAAATAATAAAAATCTTTCCCCATCAATTGATAACCAGAGTGTCTACCACTCAACACAGAAGCTCTCGAGAAGAGGAACAACCACAAGAGCAATACTCCACGGCAAACAAAAGGTAGCCAAAGAGAGGCAGAGAGAGGTCAACATACATCCCCCCCTTTCCTTTACCTGAAGACAAACAGGCGATTCGCGAATAATTTGAGCACAGGTGTCCCCGTCGGAAAGGTGCTGAAAAAGAAAGAAAAAGAGATCTTGGCTGTTCTGCGGGTGGGTAAATACGCTGAAGTGGTGATGGATCGCCTTCGGGGTCGTGGGAGGCGACTGGTTATGAGCTGGGATATCTGATTGGGGCGGTGGGAAGAAGAGTGGGATAAGGCCATAGAGTAACTTAATCTGCTATTTTTTTTTCATATAACCATGAAGATTAAATTAGGCAGAGTTGTTGTTTGTTTCTTGACTCTCACAGTGATGAGTGTTTTCTCAGGCCGTCTGTTTTTAATATATAAATAAACGGGAGCGTATCTGAACAGAGGGACTTTGAGTTCAAGGCTAGTACTTTGATAAATAGAAGAATGAGTTAACGCTTTGCACTCCGATGCCGCATCTCAAGCGCCAACATAACGACTTGTTCTTTAGGTTCCCTGTTCTTTAAAATAACGAGAACGGCGTGATCTTGCGTTTAAAAAACATTGATTTTTTTTCAAATTGTTCTTTTGCAGATCCGAAACATAATACATATTACGAATTTCTGCCCCTATTAGCATAAAAAATTGTGCGTAAAAGAACAGAAAGATTAATAACTGTTCCGTGGAAAGAACGCAATGTCAACGATGTTCGAGGAGTGCAAAGGGTTAAGGGGTGTGAGTAGAGGAGAAGGGCTGTTTTCTACGTTTGGCAGATGTTGGAAACCTACAAGGTTACAGTTACTGTGAGGAATATAGGAAATGTAAGATATCTGTGTTAAGATAGAACGTTTTACAGGGGAGTAACAGGGGACTTTACTAAAACACTAAAATTTATATTTCGCCTTTTGAACATGAAAAAAGAATTTAAGCTGAATTCTGCCATAGTTTTTGCTAAACTTCAAGGAGATTGATTACCGGTTCTGGGCACGGAGTCGATCTTAGCAGCCGTGGGACCCATGTGCGAACCTAACCGCGGTTCTATTTAGTTTGGATTGTTAGAATGTTTTAACCCATTTAACCCACTGCTTAAAATGCCCGTTAAGGAAATAAAACTTTGTGTAGTTGACCTCAATTGTATGGTAATGTAGTGGAGCGCAGAGTGCAATTTTTTTTATGCAGTATTTTCGGAGAAAAGCTCCACAGCACAATTGATCAGTAACCATATACTGTGTCCTAAATGAATGAGTGAACGCAAATTCAAATAAAAATGTACTGGAGTTTTAAAAAAAAGAGTTTATTTTCTCTAATATACATTTATTGTTTGTACCTGGGTTCGGGGCGTACCTTTTGCGTCGGCATGAGTCGCACACCCCTAAGGACGGTTCTGGTTTAGGGTGGGGGGAGTGGGAGATGTGAACAGTGGTGGAGACTGTATGATAATACAGAGGAAGCAAGGTCTAAAAGTGAGGGAGGAAATACCTAATTTCTTTAAAGTTCTTTTATTTATTTTTTAATTTTCGAAATGTGGGATGACACTTGCCCCATTCCCACGACTAATCTCGCACATATCCCTTAATTTTATAAACCGTAAAATAATTGCTATTTTTTGAGCATTTAGAGATAAAAAAAATATTAAAGTAGCTCATATATATGGGTGTATATGGGTCGTCAAGGTTCGAAACCACGTAGATCCATGTTCATTTTACAAGAGACGCCAAAAAAACGGTTAACATCCACGTACTTTTGAATCTAAACACATGACTTTGAATGCGTTTTTTGACTGGATTCCGATTTGTTGGTCAATGCGGCTTTGCATGATGATGTAGTTCATTGAGAACTTGTAAAAAAATATTTCAAACGTGACGGCTCACGTATTGTGTAATTTTTTTCCTGGGCGTAAAATGGGTATTTCAGCTAGAAAAATATATTGTTTGCCTTGCGAAAGAAACATATTTCACCTACATGTTGCATAAATGTAAATATGCCGCTGTTTACAGAATTAACTATTATTTTAGGTGGGATCGTACTCTTCCTTATTAGGGGGGTAGGAAGTCCGACCCCTCAATAATCTGGAAACCCTGAAAGTTGGGAATTTCAACTTCTAAAAATCCCGAGTTGGGAAAATTTATGCCTGAAGAAAATTAATATTATTAACAAATGAAAGCTAGGGGAGATATTAAAAATCGTCCAACTTGTAAAATTACATTTAAATTAGACCTCAGAACGAACACTGCATTGGAATATAGATGCAACAAATCAATGCTTGAGAGATAACTTTATAATATTACCTAAAATATATATAAAAAAAGATGAAAAAATGTCGATAAGTTGGAAGTGGGAATTTTCAGCACTGTTGAGTTGGGAATTTCGAATAGTTGAGTTGAGGCACTAATAATTTTTTCCCTCCAATATTCACCGCCTGAGGGCCCAGTTCAAAAGTGATGGTAATCCGACCCCCGTAATTCCCCCCCCCCCCCCCTCAAATATTTTTTTGTGTAACGGCACTGCTGGCATTACACATACACTTATTTACTTATGACCAGACTAACATAACAAAGTGCCCGTCATTCTCTCAACCCTTACGCCACTCGTCTTCTAAACTAATCCCCCTCTGTGGGCAGAAAAGTAGAATGGGTTCGCGACCCCTCCCCTCAACCCTCATCTACTTCTTCCTCGAGGGAGGAAGTTTTCCCGAAGGGGTCACGACCCCGAAGAAGGTGGCTCTCGAAAACCCCAACTCCTCACACTTCACGATGCGGCCTTTCGATCTTCTCAAAAGGGCAATAAAGTTGGAGGTGGCTTCTGTGGAGATCTTTCGGGCTTTTTTTTAGGTGTTTGTGGGAGGAGAAGAGGTGTTTGGGGATTGGAGAGGTCGCCATTCGGATTGGCGATTTTGACATTTTCACATCGCGATGTATTTCAGAATTAACACTTGATAAACTAAAAGTTCTATATATTGAGATTTTTCTATCCACTAGGAGGCTCCGCCCTCTGCTCCGCTAACGCTCCGCCAACCCCCAGATGATTGCTACGCAATCCTCATAGGTTTGCCTCGCAAACCACTTCTCGCTTTGCTCGCTAAAAGGTAGGACACAATAACAATGTGTCCTAGTAACAATACTTTTTTAATTATATTACTAAAAACTTTAATAATTAAAATTGTAAATTTAAATTAATATTCATCTTGGCATCACTACATTTTTTCGCCATGTCAGTCAATATAAAATCCTTTAAACTAATTTCTTTTTAACTACAAATGAAAACAATGGTACCACCGGCAAGCCTACCATTATTTATTATTTTACACGTTATTTTCATACCTTTCCCGCGTTTCAGTTAAATTTCTAACATTATTGGTAGTTTGTTTTGGCCATAATTGACGTTAAGCTTACCATACATCTTGCCTACCAGAAGTGTGTAATATACTGAGCTTATACGTCATAAAAATGAAGCTCATAGAAATCTAGTTTTTAAAATTGCCAACAGATGGCGCCACCTCAATTTTCCTTCATTTAGGGTTTGGAAAAGCGTTTTACAAAATTTCTAATTTTTAATTTAATAAGGCTTATATTCTTCCTAATTTAAGCTGACATCAACAAAATAAGTATTTACCAATGAATTGAAGGGGTGGCTTACATAATGCCAAAATAAAAATGCGGGCGCAACAGAATTTTGTAAACAAAGTAACTGTTGCCATTCTGCATAGAGAAAAACAGCGTTTTTCAATCACCGCGTAAGATAATTATATATAAAGATTGAAAGCCTAAAAAATCTACTCTTTAACCGACTTCAGAGACAAACGCAATAAAGGAGGGAAGTTATTAATTCGATTTGTATATAAATTATTACATGTATGCCATAAGCGTAGGAAATAGGGGGGCTGGGGGTGTTTGAGCTCCCTTCCACAGGAAATATTTTGGAAGGAGCTCAGCCCCCCTAATTTTTACTACTTAATGCTCTTTTTTTCCAAATATATTTTGTAAACTAATCGTCTCATGATTGTATTTGATAAATGAATATTTTTTGTACTTATTAGAGTAAAAAGATTATTATTTTTTTAATTTCGTTATTATTAAAAAGGGGGGATAACATTAAAAAGGGGGGGGAAATACTCAATTGGTTTGGAAAAAAAAAGGATTAAATGAGATTTTGTTTCAGAGTGATTATTTTCTTAGAAATGAAACCATCAGATGTATTTTCTGAACAGATTACGTAATTGAGATTTCCTATTTAAAAAAATCACATTACGTTAAAGAAAAAGTTAAATTTAAATAAATTCCTTCAAACAACCACTAATCTAAAACTCATTTCATTTACAAATTTACATTTGAGCTTACAGTACGTGTTCGAGGCTGCTTTATGTTCTAAAGGTATCCCTCCCCCCCTCACTGAAAATAACAAGTTTCTACACCACTGTTATATGCTTGCCCATATGATAATTTTATTTTGGGTAAAGAAAGTCTCATTTGGGAACCTTTTTATTTCAAAAGTCCAATTTTCAATTAACCGGACTCTAAAAAAAAGTTTTATAAAGTTGCCACATTGACTAAAAAAGTTTGTAAAAACTGATATTTGACTTTACAATTTTAGCTTGCGAGTTCACTGACGCCCCGAATGTACTTTAGGTGTATTTTCAAAACGAAAATTACGAAATCGAGGTGATATTTTCCTTCCAGAAATTCAATGTACACCAAAACATCTCCCAAGCTTAGAGTTAGCTGAGTTATTAAATTTTACATATCGTTCAAATAATTTAAAGATAGTTATTTTTTAGTATTTTTCGTTATTTTTTAGGACAAGAAATAAAAATGTATGTTTAGTAATAAAATGTCTGCTATAGCTTAAATGATAACTACAATTATTCTAAAGGCTTTAGCTCAAACCGTTAGATATTTAAAAAAAAAATACAAATGACTATGTTTATGTAAAAGCATATAATTATGACACACACAATCAAGAACGTTCCACAAAGTGCGTTCAATCGATCAGATACAGTTAACTTTTCCATAAATACTTTATCTCCCTATCAGATCTTTCGCGTGCACATTTATCCAAAGCAGCCATTAAACACTCTGTAACCATTTTCAATCATAAATGATCGAATTGATATCAAACCAACGCGCGATACATTGTGAAAAACCACCCGTAATTAAATCTCAATAATGCAAAACTTGTCAACCTTTTCCTACATCGGCGGGCGTATCCCAAGTACCCAGCCCAGAATAAGAAGGCGTTTTGTCCATTTAACGCCATTTTTTTTGCAGAATGTTTTCTGTGGCCTTTTGTGTGTGTAACCTACTAAATCCTTCTCTCTCTTATCGAGAGAGCCGAGGCATTATCGACTTGGCCAAAGATTAATGTCCTGCTTCCAATTGAAGCGGCCAAGTAGGATATGTGGCTAATGGACGAAAGGCAGAGAAAGCCCCTTGGGACTCGGAGGTGAATGGTTAGGAAATGATAATAAAAATTGTTTAAATATGGATATTGGGTCTGCATTTGGCGTGAAATCGCCAATTTGGCGATGCATAGGGTTTGGTTTGGTTAATTAACGTCGCACTAGAGCTGTACAGTGGGCTATTGGTTCGTGGCCTATCTCGAAGGAAAGGCCCGTGAACGATGCCTCGTATTTTTGAACCATGGTCAGATGACGAGGACAACACCTGAGCTGGCACCCAACGCCTTCAATAGACGTCGGGAATTTGGACCCCGATCAGATTTATCATGCACCAATCCCGTATACACGCCGTTTATTTTTTGTGGATGTTCTGGACGACATTCTAGTATTTTGGTAGCGAAGTTGGCAACCCTCCAATCGCAATATCACTACTTTTTACTATTCTTTAGTCTAGTCCATCGCAAGGTTTTCAACCGAGGACCCTTGGATTCCCAGCTGACGTCTTAATGCCTTGACGCTGACGGAGGCCGTCACGATGCATAGGTGATCACAAATTGATGGGAATTGGTCATTGTTTGGCTGTTTAACTACACTTAATATACCTTATGTATGCTATGATTTATGTTACTAAAGTACAAGTTACTAAAGTAACAAAAACTATGTTTGTTGTTACTAAAGCTAAGCGAATTGTAAAATATTAGCGAAGTATTTGGGGGGAAAATTGTTTTATTATGCCAAAAAAGCTAAATGAGATACAGCCAAACGATGACCTGACCATCACCCAAAACTGTGTGACCATCCTGTCTAATTACTTTATCAAGTGTATCTTAAAAATGTATTTGAGGGGGATACAAAGATGTATTAGATTGTGTTTGGTGTAAAATTGCCAATTTGGCGATGCATAGGGGGTCACAAATTGATGGAGATGGTCACTGTTTGGCTGTTTAACTACACATAATATACCTTATGCTTGATATGATTTAACAACTATGTTTGTTGTTACTAATGCTAAGCGACTGGTTTAACATATGAACGAAGTATTTGGAAAAAAATATTCTTTTATTATGCCAATACAGTTAAATGTGATACAGTCAAACGATGACCAAACCATTATCCAGGAATTTATGACCATCCTGTCTATAATTACTTAATAGAGTGTATCTTAAAGATAAATTAAAATGGGACATGGCAAAGGAAAATTTGCGACTGCCCAATCCAGGCCATTAGTTATTGAAAAGAGGATGGACATAATCCTCTTTTCTCTCTCATATTCATATATATATATATATATATATATATATATATATATATATATATATATATATATATATATATGTATCCTTAAAAGAAAATACACACCATTATGGAGAAATTTAAACAATACTTTATTTGACAACTATTTTGCATTTCTTTTTTAAAGTGCAATCTGAAGTATATATTTTAGAAAAGGACAATTGGGACTTTACCCTTCCCTATTTATAGCTATAATCCCAGATGCAGTCAAAATTCTTAACTGATAAATGCCATGACTGTCCATTTCAAATTTATGACTGTCTATTTTGAATTTATGTATATGTAAGTTATAGTTTTGTTTATCGACTTAGAATATAACGAACCGAATAAATAAAACGCAGCGAACGAACCAAACGACTGCAAGATGCGATAATAGTGTATGACAACGAGAGGAGATCCAGGGGTGGGACGTATAACGAGTCAGCTATGACGTACTTCCGTTACATTTCCATCCAACCGACACGGACCCGATTTTAGAGACGTTACACATACAAAATTGCTTTGTCAAATATATTCAAATTTACACTATAGTCAAAATTTACAAACGTGTCGCAATTGTACGTTAAGGTTTAGTTCATTAACAGTTTTGGGTTCCACGCAGTACAAAGGTCAAAGGGAAAGTAGAAAAATGGTCTACCTCGTTGACGCAGCTCACCTTCCACTATACGATGGTAGGTCATTTATGCATTCTCTACGATTCAACGAGGAAGACTGATTCCTCGTTGAGTTATGGGGATGGAAGAGCATACTACAGCCAAGGGCCATCTCTACGCGGTACCAAGGTCCGTCCTATTAGCGAAGGGGTTAACAAACATCATGGTTAACACGCCTTATTTCCCACCACACGATGGTATGTTATTTACCCCCATATGCTGATTCCACATGGAGTTATAAGGATATGAAAAGCGTCGTGTTTTAGGTTATGACTCTATGATGCGATGTACCTGTACCTATTTTATAGGCGTATTCACCTAAAAAGGAAGAAAATAACACTAAATTTTTTAAACAATTAGCACCCATTTAAATAAAAAAACATTGGCGACCTTTCTCTATTTTGGCGAAATCAAAATTCCACACTGTGCAACCCTGCTGCATGTCGGAGACGGACAGTGGGCGGTTGGCAGAAAGGGGAAAGTAAGTAGTAGTAATAACAGGGTCTTGGCGAACTGTTTGCTCAAGTGACGTCACATGGTCCTGCTGCGAGAGACTTTGTAATGTATCGTTCAGGATGTAGTGGTAAAAGGGTTTTTTTTCCACACACCCACATTGGCTCTTGGGCTAGTCAAGAGCTGTTTTTTTTATCAGTTGGCGATAATGCCACGGCTGCCGCGTCATAAATAAGATTCTGGATGATTTGATGGGTAATGGCAGATAAAAATTAACGTTCTTAGTGGGTGCGTCTGTCGGGGATTGAATTGTATTGTTTTTATTGTTTTTTCTATTTGGATTTGGGCAGTTACTTTAGAAAAAGGGATAGGCTAAATGGCTGCGGCTTGCGGTTTTTATGAGACTTATCGATTTCCGCTTTGTGAAATAAAAATATAAGTGGACTACAATTGTCCTACCGGGAAAGTACCGGTCTCGTAATTGTAAGTTCGATCCTCATCGTCCGTCAAATATTCTTCTTGTCATTTGTTTTCGAAACCGAGGAAATAGTTTAGTAAATTTCAAGTTTTACAAAATCAACTAAATACTAAGTAATTCAATACTCCAAGTACATATGTTTCTAGTGCGAAGTTAATTAACTAACTAACCAACCAACCAAATACACACATTGGGCATTATTATTGTAAACTAATGTTGCATTCAAATTATAAAAGATATTTAAAACATATATATAATAAGTAATATCCGAAAAATAATATTTTTTTCTGTTGTATATTGTTTTGTAACAGTTTTAAGAAGTGGCATATACTTCATCATTTTCTCTCTCGGGAAGTTATTTAAAGTCAGTATACTTCAGTTAGTTAATATATAAACACAGTAAATATTTACAACGTCCACTCTATGTAGCGACCTATACTTTATATCGACCGCAGTCTTTGAACCCCATTTAGTTAAATTTTTCCCATTTGGTTAGCCAAACGGGACAATTTACCCGTTTTTTTGTTTTTAAGGTATGTTTGGTGCCCTTCCAAGTTCCTAAACCAATCTATTATTCAATGATTTCAATTGGCGATTGCTCTTTTATTGGTTGGTTCAGGAACTTGACAGGCCGCCAAACAAAATATTTTTAAAAACCGGCACAGTTGTCCAGGATGACGGTACTAAGGCCGCTTTTACATTTAACGACACGATACCGATAAATCGTGAACGATCGCGAAGGGACGACACAACGTTTTATCGTATCGTCTGATGGTCAGTTTTTCATTGCACCGATATCGTTCGCCGAAAACGATAGTTTTTAGATTCAGTTCGTGTTCATCTGTTGTCGAGAGCACGTCTATTCTCGATATGGCGCATCGCAACAAATTACATTATAAGAAACTGCGATTGTTGTATTTGCTGTATTTTAGGAGAAAGAAGAGATCAATAATAAAACGCTTCTGGGTGCATGATATCATCAAAACAAGACATGTTGAAGGAGAATTTTATGTTTTATTTGAACGTCTACAAAAAGCTAGAGCTAGAGCTAACCACTAGAACTGCACAGTGGGCTATTGGCGACGGTTTGACTAAACATTGCCACCCATGCCTTTTCTCGAACAATCTTGTTCTTGTAAAATTCATCTCGCTTACCGTCTGATCGGCAACGACAATATCGTTATCGTATCGGCTAGTGAAAAAGCGCCCGGCTTCGTATGTGTATTTTGCGTACCCCGATATCGTGCCACTGAAATCGTAAACGATTTATCGGTGTCGTGTCGTTAAATGTAAAAGCGGCCTAATACAATAAGTTTCTTTCCTTTATGACCGTTTCCCAATATTTTTCAAACCTTTTTATTAGACAATAAATGAAAAACCATCTCTTTAACAACAAATAATTTTTTTAATTATTAAAATTTTTTTTAAATAAATATCACTAACAGAAAACAACAAATTTGCAATTTGGCTAATTTGCTGACCGCACAGAGGGTTAACTGTTTAAAACAACCGTTATATATCACTCGTCTTAGTTTCTAGAGTTGTCGATATTTCGAAGATCTATTGTTATTTCAATGACATTCATTTTGTGTGTTTTCCACTCCCAGATCCATAGTGACCAGATGCCGTTCCGCTGCGACTACTGCCAGCGGCTGTTCAAGCACAAGCGCAGCCGCGACCGCCACGTCAAGCTGCACACGGGCGACCGCAAGTACCGCTGCTCGCAGTGCGAGTCGGCCTTTTCGCGGTCCGACCACCTCAAGATCCACCTGCGCACCCACGACAACGGCAAGCCGTACCAGTGCGCCGTGTGCAACAGGGGCTACAACACGGCGGCCGCACTGTCCTCGCACATGCAGAACCACAAGAACGCCAAGGCGGTCGTCGCGGAACAGCAGCAGGTAGTGTCTTACTTTTAATTCCGGACCATGTGTATAGGGATGAGCGATATTTTAATGACGGTTAAAAGATATCATTATTTCAATTTCAGATAAATCAAAAATATTATTTATTGAGAAGTAACTGTTCTTCAAACGCTCAATGAAAGTAATTTTTCGAAATCGAATAAAATAAGTTCTTCAAACGATCAGTAGATGGAGCTGTTTAATTTTACCAGAAAAACAAATACTCGACAAAATGAACAGTTTAATAAAAGAACATGTTAATAAAATAACATTTTAATAAAAGAGCAGGTTAGTATAAGAATATTCTGTTCTTCAAAAACAACGTAACCAGACTGTTGTTTCACTAAAAATTTTCTAGAACGGCATCAGTAATAACTTATATACGGCTGATCGTATATTCTTCTTGTTTGTTATTATGGCACCAATGCCTCCACCCGATACAGTAACGGATCGAGCGAGTATTCGATCATAATCAACGGAGGATTGAGGGAGTAATATCGAAATATGATCACGATACAATATTTTTTATAATAATGATCCAAAGTATTTCAATATCCTTTTACAATTACAATTTAAAGGATTATTATTTCAATATCCTTTTACATCACCATACAATTTAAATTTATATAAAAATTGATATTATACTCGTTTCTAGCCAACTGATTGATATATCGAAGCTATACTGCATCCTAAAAAACACTGTTACTCTTCAGTAATATCGTAACAGGGTTTTTTGGGATGCAATATAGCTGTGATATATTACAATCAGTTGGCTGGGAACAAGTATAATATCAATTTTTATATAAATTTAAAATTGTAATGTGATGTAAAAGGATATTGAAATACTTTGGATCATTATTTGGAATTGCTAAGCTCATCCCTAATTTGTGACAAAGGCGGGTACTCTAACTCTGGTTCAAAACGATTGCTGAGTAAGTGTGGATGTATTTGCTATGTAAAGTGACAACCACAAAACTACATGAACTTTTTGGAGTCGAGAGGTATCACTTTATGGAATTCACCAAATATGCGGAAAATAGTTTCGAGTTGCTGGTTCACCAGAGCGATAAAAGCCTCGACCCTAAAGGGTTTAGAAATTTGTCAAAAAAATTTAAGGGTCCATGAGAGGAAACGGAATGGAATTTTAACATGTTGGTTCTCACATTGGTTAGTTAATTGCTCATATATAACGAGCATATTTTGTAAGCCAAATCCTATGAATGCGAATACAGTGTAACTCTGTCTCGGAAATCAATGTGTTTTAGAAATAGTCTTGCATGTTGTACTCCAGGCAAAAGAAAAAGAAAAAACGCCCACATGCCTTCAATTTTTAAAATTATTGACAATTTTGCTCCCGAAAATACAAACAAGGAAATAAAATGAGGAAACGGAACTTTTGAAGCAAATTACTTCAAAAATCGTTGTGGATGACATTTGATCCAGCAAACAGAAGTCGATTTAAATTTAAAGGAAATAAATTCCCAATCCTAAAGAGGTGAAAGTGATGCCCATTGTTCCATCGATTCGCCCACGGCGACGCACCAATCACGTTCGGTGGTCGACGGTGAACCGATACAACCTTCTAAACCACCCCAAAAGTACGCATGGAAAAGCCATTATAAACCCTAAATCACGCTGCAAATACCGCAATAGAGAATGGTGGACACTTCGAGTCGAAAGGATCGCTCACGCCTCGTTGGAAGGAAATGGGTCGAGTGGATCACGATGCGAAACGAGCCACAACCATTTATGAAAGAAGAACTGAGGCTAGGGAGACACTTAAGGGAGAGAAGGAAAACGTTACCAAATGTGTAAACTTATTGGTGATACTTTGAGTGCAGGGGCATAATGGTATTTACCTTAAGCATTCACTAGTAAATGAATAGCCCAGATGCAAATCAGGTTACATCCAAATATTCGAAAAAGGATATTTTGATATCAATAAGGACTTAACGAGTATGGATTAAATCTTAAAATATAATAAAGGATCAGAAATCTTTTTATAATGATAAAAACTATAAAAAAAATGTATGCAGAAGCAAAAGCAGCTGTATCCAGAGAACGTGAACTTCAGTGCAAGATGTTTTAATTGGCTGGAATGTAGATATAGCGGATTTTTTTTCTTAAAAAAACAATTTTGGAATTTTTGTATGAAAATTTGATTAAAAAATTCTTGGATATTTTTTATAAGTGTTGGTATTTCCAAGGTAATTTTAGAGCTTTCCGATTTATAGATTTTATTATTGTTGGTAGACAGGGTCAAATACCTTTTATAAGCATAAAAAAAATAACTTATCGGCTATTCAATTGAAAATCGATGTCTAGTTGACCTGGGCGATGTATCGATATATCGCAAAATATCGGTATGAACACGACATTACCAATGCCGATTTCGTAGTTCTCATTTCGGCGATATATCGTAAAAGACTGCCTCGTTCTTTTCCGATCTTTATGAAAAATCAGTTCGTGGAATCCAGGGAGGGGGGAGAGATTAAACATTTGCTCGTCTCAATATAATTTAGAATGAGCTTCCAAATATTTTAGATCTAAATATCACACATTTTTTAAACATTGTATGGTAAACATATCGTTATATCAGGTAATATCTCTGTTTTACTGACAATGCATCTCAATGGCATCAGGAACTACCTATGTTTGACCGACGTTGCATCTCAATGGCATCGGGAACTATCGATGTTTGACTGACGATGCATCTCAACGGCATAGGGAAATATCGATGTTTGACCGACGATGCCTCGCAATGACAGCGAGAAATATCAATATGTGACTGACGATGCATCTCAATGGCGCCGGGAAATATCTATGTTTGACTGACGATATATCGCAATGTGGAAATGTCAATATCGCTCAAGCCTTATCTCCAGTACCACTGAAAAGCGGATCCCAAAAGGTTAACGGGTTCAACCCAGTTGGGTAATACTCCATGCACGAACTAATATCCAGCTACTATCATCACAAACTAGCAACTAAAACAAAAATGCCAAAATCGAAGAAGGGAGACACACAAAAAACGAACAAGAAAAAACCTCTCCGAACTTATTAACTTTCTCACAGACACTTTCAAAAACGGATGAACAATGCTAGTCTCCAATCAGAGCTTTATTTATGATTGGATATTAGTTTTCAAGAGGTGTTCTCTCCAGATATGTCTGGTAGTCGCCGTAAAGAAGCCTTAAAGAATGAAAAGATGGATTCAGGTCTGCTGTACCTGAATAAACATTCCTGTCCGCTGTCCCGAATATACGTGAGGGATTCTTTATTTGCTTGCGTCACTGCATTAAGAGCCTTCAGGGCTGATTTCGACAGTCCAAGCCTTAGCTGGTGGCCCTCTGAAAGCAGAAGTTATGGTCGGAGAAGAAAGCAGCTTCCATATTTTTTCTGCGTTTTTTTTTTTTAACTTTCTCCCCACCCCGTGTTTGTTTTGTTGGTTGGTGGCTCTCAGTGAAGGGGCATTGCTACTCACGGACAATAGATTTGTTAGAATGTTTGGCTGGGCTGTCACTTGTCTTTTGGGTGTATTCCTAATGTTTGAGTTCTGTTTGGCGATGATGTATTGGCGATGTGTGTGAATGAAGAAGTCATTCAGTATTGACATGGTTAAATCTTAATAGAGTAATCTATATAAAGAACATGTATTTACAGTGTCGTCGGGGTATTCGCAGGGACTTCGGAGCACGGTGGGACTGGAAATCATTTTTATCCGTCTCTTGTTTAATGAAACAAACTGGGCCAAACTTTTAGTTTAGATAAAATTAATTATGTTGGAAAGTTAGGTATGCTTATATATGTATTTTGAGTTACAAAAATGAAATTAAGATGACCTGACCAATTGTATGTAAATGGTTGTAATACAAAATATTTCTAAGTTAAGTACAGCTTATTATTATTTGTGAATCAATATTAAGCTTTGGCACAAGATTGCCTTAATATGTAGCTTTGAACTTATTTTTCTCAGTGATGATATTTAAAATGTTTGACTAAATTTGAATTGATATAATTCAAATCTGTTTGAAGAAACTGTTCTAAATTTTCTAGAGGGTTTTTCAAAAATATTACTTTGATTTATCTTTAGGGGGTTACTAATATATATAAATTATACTGTAAAAAGTATTTTTTTTAAAATTATTTTAACCAGTGAAATTTGTCTTTCCTACTGTTTTTCTAAATATTCTATAGCAAATAACAAATATATGTGAAGACAGTTTGTTAACCACATTCTTTTGAATATACAAACGCAAACTTAGAGTTTTTTAGAAAATATTTTCTTGACTTATCAAAATGAAGAAAGGTAACTTTTATTTAAAAAAAAATGCATATAACATTTTAAAGTGTTTGACCATGTAATCTAATCATATCTGCCAAATTACAAAGCAATTATAATAATAAAATGTGCATCATACTGCCTTAAAGTAAAAGGCGCACATGGAAAAAAAAATATACTAAGACAAACATAAGAAAAGACATGACAGAAATCGAAAGAAGTAATTTGTAATTACTTAGTTATTTTTATCAGAGCAAATGAGGGGGAGAACCGTTAACTGAAATTCTATTTTTTAGTTTAGTTTCAGTAAGATTGTATCAACAGATGCCGAGATAAACAAGATGATTTTATTTTGGGAAATTGTATTTAGTAAAAACGTTTTTATAAATTCGTCTTATAAGTTAAGTGAGTTATAATAGTAAAAACGACTTTACTAAACGTTTTTTTATTTCTTTAAATTTTTATTTTCATTGTTAACAATACTAAAGTGTGAATGAAAGTCGTTGAATTGTGAAAATATACTTCAGTTGCGCCTATTAAAATAAAAAAGGTGGGAAACATGTATCCGCGTCTTCATCATCTTGACGTCCGAGACTAAGGATTGTTCGGTTTTCCTTCAAGCCACTAGAACCAACCAATCTAGTGTCTCGGAGATCAAGCGCATATTCTACTGATGAAGCGCCGACATGTTTCTCACACTAAGGGCAGGGAACATGTTCTCGCGTTTTTCTTTTGTAGCGGTTGCATTTTCCTTCCGAGACACTGGATTGTTTGGTTGATTCAATTAGACAACTAGCTAATCCAGCGCCTGGTAGGAAATACGCAACCGCCACAGAAGAAAAACGCGTAGACATGTTCCCTACATTTAGCAAGTACCTCCGGTTAGTGCTTCCATGATTGGGGCCTCCGTGGCCGAGTGGATTAAGGCGCCAGCTGGGAATCCAAAGGGTCCCCGGTTCGAACCTTAGCGCGGACTAGACTAAGAATAGTAAAAATATAGTGATATTGCGATCGGAGGGTTGCCAACTTCGCTACCAAAATACCAGAATGTCGTCCAGAACATCCGCAAACAAAATTAACGCCGTGTATATGGGAATGGTGCACGATAAATCTGATCGGGGTCCAATGACCTGACGTCTATTGAGGTTGCGCGGGTTCCTGCTAAGGTGTCCTCGTACTCTGACCAGTGTTCAAAAATACGAGGCATTGTTCCCGAGTCTTTCCTTCGAGGAGGCCTCCGTGGCCGAGTGGATTGGGGCGTCAGCTGGGAATCCAAGAGGTCCCGGTTCGAGCCTTTGCGCGGACTAGACTAAAGAATAGTAAAAGAGTAGTGATATTGCGATCGAAGGGTTGCTAACTTCGCTACCAAAATACTAGAATGTCGTCCAGAACATCCACAAAAATTAACGGCGTGTATACGTGACTGATGCATAATACATCTGATCGGGGTCCAAAGTCTCAACGTCTATTGAAGACGTTGGGTGCCTGCTCAGGTGTTGCCCTCGTCAACTGATCATAGTTCAAAAATACGAGGCATCGTTCCCGGGTCTTTCCTTCGAGATAGGCCCCGAACTGTCGCCAATAGCCCACTGTGCAGCTCTAGTGCGACGTTAATTAGCCAAAACCAAAAACGAAAAGCTTCCATGATTGACACTAGACACTCTAAACGCAGTATACATTCTGGTACGCAGGAATGACATATTGTAATTGATACCTTATGTTACAACGCAACGGGTGCAGATCCACTGCCATGCGAGATTCAACAAACCAGTTTTTGCTCTTTATATTCTTTCTATTTTTATGCCACTCGCAAATTATTATTCAATTAAAGCTGAAATTAGGAAACTTAATACCAAATCATTAGGTATGACGGCAAACATAAAAAAAACCGTGTACGATATAATAGGCTAGAAAAAACTGGAATTATATATCGGTTTGACAACAGGATGATTTGCAAGTCGTTCATAATCACGTAATTGGGTAAATGAGAGGAGCATTTCGGGTAATTAGTGACAATTTACCCGGTTTCCCCTTCATCAGATAAGATCGCTTTTAGCTGCTGCAAAATGAGTATCATCACCGTAATGGGAGGGGAGGAATGCGCCAGTTTGTCTCGTGGAACCTTTGTTGGCGTATAAAATGAGATTATTTAATTACATGGCGATAATTTTGCTCAATAAATCGGTAAATGTATCTTAAGAAGAGTAGAGTTGATTTACTCTTCATAGCCATGAATCTATTGTATGTATATTCACGTATAGTAGCTGCTGTAGGCGAAACTTGAGGGCAGATTTACTGTACGGTCACCTTTGGCGCGATTTTTTCCACATTTGGCGATAAAATTTTCCCATCCGACCCGACAAGGAATTGCAGCAACCCTATTGAAAAACAGTCGCCAAAATGGTGACTTTTGGCGATATTTTGAAAAAGTCCCCAAGGGTGACCGTACAGTGACTTTTTACCCGAAACTTAAGTATATGGCGCATGCTGCCAAATAAAAATTTCCATCGCCAACTTTAGTGAGAAATGGCCAGAGGGTTCAATTTCCAAATATAAATAATGCATTAGATCAGGTTAGCCGCTCATTGGCAACAATCGGATATGCAGCTGGAAATCTTACGGAGGGTGTGTGTGCGCAAATTTTTAGGATTTTGAGATTTATATATTTTTTATTACTCTAAGTTCTTCTGCATACATCAATGCTAAAAAAATTGTAGTAGCTAAATTAGAAGTATTTTAAATAATTTTCTGAACATTGTATGGAATGCACTAAACATGCGGAAATTTTTCTGAAAACTTGTTTATTGTCTTTAGGTACACATAAGAAATTAACGACCAATTACTTTTTTATGTAGTCTTTTAAGTGTTTGGCACATATTAACCCATGAATTTCAAGGAGCAACTTTTAACTGCTCAAAGTACCCTTTGCTCGTTACCGCGCACCAGCTTTGGCAAATTATCAATAATTTGGCGAATTTGTGTGGATTGTGGTAATTTGAGTTTGGATTGTGGGAGAAATTTTTCATCTTCATTTTGGCAATTGTGAAAGCTGAGACATGGAAGCCTTGAATTGGAGGTAAATGAAATAGTTTGTTAGTGCTTGATTTTTTAATTGCTTAGTTGGTTAAAAGTTTCAGTACAATTGTTGCTAATGCGTGGCTAGCCTACCTTTATAATTTGTTAGCCCTATCTAATCAGGGACTGTACATATTTTATTTAGCAAACATTTTATTAAAATTACTAGTTTGGATTTCTGGAAAGTCACATGTAGTTCAGGCGACATTTTGAATAATTAAGGATCTACGTGGAAAAGGATGACGGTGCTATTTTTTTTTTACAAACTATCATTGTTCCTTCCGTTTCAAAACTTATAACTGTTATAGTTAACATAACGTCTGCTTAATTCACAAGCCTCGCACCTCAAATCCATGGATTCATTAGCTGTAGCGAAAGCTGCTTGGCAACGAAATTCAAATTCGGAAATCTTGTGAATCTCACCTACAATCGAAGCTCAGGCATTCACTTTGCTTTTAAACAATTCCACACTTGAAAGTGAATCACTTAAATTTCGCCGCCAAGCAGTTTTCGCTACGACTGCTGAATCCGTGGTTTGTTAATTGAATCGCCTATATTGCGTTCGGAGTTTAAGTACGACTGAAAAGTGGACCTTTATCGTTTTTCTCCCAAACCCTTCCTATGTTTGTAAAGTTACAATCTATAATATATTTAACTCCGCAGGTGATCGACCTGCGAAACGGCAGAGAGGACGGCCCTTCTCCCGACCCCCCCACCAAGCCCACCTTCTGTCCCTCCGCCTCCTCCCCCGCTCTCCATCGCTCCTCATTCTCTTCCTCCTCCCCCCTCTCCTCGGAGTCCCCCTCCTCAGGGAAACCGTGCACCAAGTGCCTCGAGGAGCTCTCGTCGCCCAATGCAGCCTGCACACACAAGAAGGTGAGCCGAAATTATTATTATTAGCTCATTTCCTTTTCTTTTTAATACCCTTTATGCTTGAAGAAGCATATGTAAGTATTAGGTTCGGTTAAAATTTTGATTTCAAAATATCAGACCTACCAGCCTGGAGGAGATTTTATATGCAGGAGATTATATGAGTGGACTAATAGACTGTATATCCCAAAATATAATAGACTATATATCCCAAAATATAATAGACTATATATCCCAAAATATAATAGACTATATATCCCAAAATATAACAGACTATATATATCCCAAAATATAATAGACTATATATATCCCAAAATATAATAGACTATATATATCCCAAAATATAATAGACTATATATATCCCAAAATATAAGAGACTATATATCCCAAAATATAAGAGACTATATATCCCAAAATATAAGAGACTATATATCCCAAAATATAATAGACTATATATCTCAAAATATAAGACTATATATCACAAAATATAATAGACTATATATCCCAAAATATAACGGACTATATATATCCCAAAATATAATAAACTATATATATCCTAAAATATAAGTGACTATATATCCCAAAATATAATAGACTATATATCCCAAAATATAATATACTATATATCCCAAAATACAATAGACTATATATCCCAAAATATAATAGACTGTATATCCCAAAATATAATAGACTATATATCCCAAAATATAATAGACTATATATCCCAAAATATAAGACTATATATCCCGAAATATAATAGATTATAAATCCCAAAATATAAGACTATATATCCCGAAATATAATAGATTATAAATCCCAAAATGTAATAGACTGTATATCCCAAAATATAATAGACTGTATATCCTTAAAAAAACTTAAAATTTCCTTCCAGACGCACCCAGACACAGAGCAGGACAAGAGCAGTCCTGATGTTCGGCATCAGCAGCTGCCGCCGCCCCACGACCGCTTCTCCCCCGCGAAGCTCACCTGCGGCTTCTGCTCGCAGTCCGACTTCCCCACCCACGAGTCCCTGCAGCTGCACGTGCAGGTGATGCACGTCCCCAGCGCCACTGCGGCGTCCCACGAGAGCGTCCTCGCGGCGTCCATACGCTCCCTGCACACCATGCTGCGCAGCAAGCGGATGCAGCACGCGCAGTCCCTGGGTGAGCGCCCCTTTCTCTTATTATTTCAAGCTTTTTTTTCCCCTATGTCAGATGTTGCTGTGCCCTTAAGGCCCATTCTACACGACCGAGTAAAACCCGCGTGTTATGAATTCTCGAATTACCGAGAACCAAACGCGCGTTTAATCGTTCACGTAGAATGTCCCTTAAGGCTTCGAGCTTGGATCCCTCATAGTAGAGAAATCATAAGATTATCAACTCGCTAACATCAAAGCGAGGCCAACATGAAAGGCCTCAGACACGTGGTTTATTACATCATCCATTCATAATTTTTTTCTAGTTCATTCATAAAAATATCCGGTACTTCATGAAGTAACACATTTACTATTATTTCCAAATCACAAGTCAATCGCAAACGTTTTTTCATTCATAAATTTTGAAAGGAAGTCACGTGTCTGGTACCATCAGGTCTGAGATGTTTGCATCATGAAGATGACGTCATATTCGCTCTACTACAGTCCATTCATGCTCGAAGCCTTAAGGTCTGTTCCCCGTGAACGAGCTAAACGCGCGCGAATCCTACAAACCACCGTGATATGTATCCACCAATCGCAGAGTCACCTGCAGGAGCTCGCCTGGGTTAATTACATCCGTATAGAATTTACCTTAATATTGTAATTCAAATTACCCCCCCCCCCCCCTTCAATTTTCAAATCAACTTGAAATTTCTTGGCATGAACAGAGGGGCTCTTAGGAAGCGCTCTTAGGAGCCGCGGTGGGAACTAAATAGCGTGGCCACTTTTAATCTGCCACATGAACTTATTATCTAGATTTGAATGAAATTTATAAATTCTTGATTAAGTATGTCATATTTTTTAACAGATAATAATCACATACAATTGGAAATCAACTACAAATGTTTCATGCGGCTACATTTAATTTACATTGAATATTTAATATATAAAAAAATTGTTACTAAAACAAATATATATTATTTTGTTATTTTTATTCTTTTTATTTATAAGCCTAATTTCTAATCAATAGCTGATTTTAAAGACGTTTTATGACAAAAGTAATAACATACTAAATTAACATTATCTGTAATAAACACATTTTGCACATGCTACTCTAATGAACGCGGGCACTATGCATTGGCATGCGTCGCACACCCCTTAGAACGGCCCTGGGCATGAATATGTACTCTTAATGACAATAAAATATTTATTTACGTAAACCGAAAATGATGTATGACCACGCGTGTGAAACTGATGAGTAATAAGCCAGTTTGGCTTCAATAAATAATAGATTAGCTTTGTGTTTAATTTTTTTCCCTTTAACGGTCCATGATATCACTTCCAAGAATATTCAGGTTTTTTTTAGTAGAGTACTAAAAAAAAGACTCAATTTTCCCATGTTTTTTACATTAGGTGGTTTGAAGTACACAACATAAGTTATATCTCTTTAATATGTATAGATATTTTTGAAAAAATATACAATAATGTATACAGGAAAATGATTTCAACTTCCTGTTTTCAAAGTCAGATTTTAAATTAAAGACCGTATCATACTTTTTCCATGAAATGTGTGCAATTTATCTAAACATTCGTCTATTGATATTTGCCATATCTATCATGTAAAAGTTGTTTCTGCTGGTTTTTAAAAGCAATTTGTTTTCTGAAGGTAAACTTCAGTCCAGTTATTCAATAACTATACATTTTAAATTGAACGACCATAATCGACCCTCTTTTACAGACAACTTCCTAGGGGGCTACTCCGGATTGGACTGCGATCCCAGCGGCTTTTCGGCGCTGCACCTGCTACAGAAGCATGCTGCGCTGGGCGAGAGCCTGCTTCTGAAGCGCCCCAGCGACATCTACTGCTCTCAGTGCAACGTTGGCTTCACGTCCTCGGCTGCACTGCTGGACCACGTCCACATGGTGCACGAGACCACTCTCCCGCGATCGCCCTCTTCGCCCCTCACCAACCACACGAGCAAAAGGTCAGTTACCTTAGCTACGTTAAGGCCCCTACTACACGGACGCTATTGGCGCACGTTAGCTTTATCAGATGTCTTTGGAAAAGAAATGCTCCGTGGTTTGCATTCAACAATCTTAGAGCCATCTGCAAAATTCACGCGCGCTCATTTCGTCCCTGTAAAATGAGTGACATTATTTACGCGCGTTAGCTTTTGCAGATGAGGCTGTGATTGAAGAATACAAACCACTTGGTTTGTTTTTAACCGTTTGAGTATTAGGGGGGGGGGGGGGGGGGAGCGGGGTATTGAAAAAACACTGTCGAAGAATCCCAAACAGCGCAACCGCGCTTTCTCTAAATGAGTACGAAAAGACCCAAGCAGCGCGATAGCGCTTTGTTTATTTTACATCGATGAATCCCAATCGGAGCCGGGTCTTTCCTTCGGGATAGGCCCCGAACCGTTGCCAATAGCCCACTGTGCAGCTCTAGTGCGACGTTAATTAATCAAATTAAAGTATCTTTAATTCAGGTTGATTGGTTAAAAAACTTCACACCAGAGATGCATAAAACATAAATTGGCGACGGCTCGGTGTCTATCTCGAAGAAAATACCTCGTCAGATGACGAAGTCAATTGCAGTACTGGCACCCTACGCAAAGGAGCTGTGTGATGTACTTGCTTCAGTAAATCTGAGCGCGCGACTTCAACAATCGGTAACGCACCGTCAGTTGACCACAATGTTCGAAATGTACTGGATTCTCACGACATAAAATCTCAACAGCGCGTTCTGCTGCTTGGGACTCAAACGGTTAAGCAGAGTCCTCTGCAGGTAACGCACGTTAAATAACGTCCGTGTAGCATGGGCCTAAGGCTACGGCAACATAAGCGTTATATATATATTTTTTTAACACATTGATTGCCGACCACGCACTGTTTGCGTGGTGTTGGTTATTGATCTTCAAGATTAAACTTTATATGCAAGCGTTGGCTTGACTGGCAATCACTTTATTTTGTGGCAGTAGTCAACGTGTAACACTTCACAGTTCATTAATTCTGTACCATTTTTCTATCCGATCACACGTGTATTATACCAGTTTTTTTTAATGCTGAATTGCTGATTCCAAGGAATCAGCAAACGAATTTAGGCGAATTGACCAATTAGTTTATCTATGACATGTAAACAATATGCCACCACAACGGCCATTTATCTGAAGATGAACTATACTTGTGTTTTTTGTTGTGTACCGCTTTCTGCGTATAATAACCCAACTGGGTGATACATAATTGTGTTAAAATAAACGGTCGCAAATTGCAGGTCTCTCGCTAGTTCTCGTCTGCGACCCAACGGGACCAAGCACCTAAAAACGTCCCTCTCTCCACACTCCACGATGTTCAACGGCACTTCTCACTACAGAAGACAGGACCCAGGTGGGGGTCAGGCACTAGCACCAGGTGCGTTGTACTTTCAATAAAATATTGTGTAAGAAATCACCGAAGTTTCTTTTCCATCTAATAAGTTCTGAATGCATTTTGATTTTAAAAACAAAATGCATTCAGAACTATTAGATGCAATATGTTAGTAACAAGTTTTGTCTCTTCGCATGATCTATTGGTTAAAATTGGATACTGCTATATTTTCTATATAACTTTTACTTGCTGTTCTGTATGGAAAACTGAGAATAAAAACAGAGCAATTCAAAAAATTTTAGGTGGCGCTGTAATTGTGTTTATGTACATCTGTAATTTCAAATAGATTAACTTTTAAAAGTAAATTCTATATCGTAAAGATAACATACTTCATCAAGGTAGAACATTCAAGTTCAAATAAACTTAAAATTATGGTGTTATATCGAAAGGATCTGAGACCACTAAACCGACACGTGTCGTTAACATATGTAAATTGTTTAGCATTGTGTTTATATTTTAAAAAAATTATGTTTTTCTGTGTATTCTTCTGAAAGCCGCATATTATATTGTGAATCACACTGTATTTAATTTCATATACAAAAATTTGTTTAAAAATGTTAGTTTCAGGGCTAAACAAAATTTCATGTTCTTCTCACTCCAGGTCACAGTCCGGACTCTATCCCCTCTACCCTCCTCTGCAGCCAGTGCAGTGCCGGATTCGGGGACTTCGAGTCTTTCCGCACCCACCTCAAGAGCCATCTGGACGCCGCTGCCGGACAGCAGACGACTCCCCGCGACTGCCCGGCCGCCTCCATCCCGTGCCCGGAGTGCGGGGCCGAGTTCCCCAGCGAACAGCTGCTGGACGCGCACGTCGTGGCACACTTCCTCTGCACCACCACGGAGTACGGGTGCGCTCCTTGCGCGAAGCTGTTCCGCAAGCCGGACGAGCTGCAGCGACATCTCATGGACGTGCACGCGCATCATCTCTACAAGTGCGCCCTGTGCAGGCAGGTCTTCGACTCCAAGGTAAGCTGAATCGTTGCGGTAATTTAATTAATTAATTTTGTTAACCTACCATCTTGATCACGCTAAACATCGCGAATTTTTTTAGGCCGTCATCTGACCAAGTTCAAAAATACGAGGCAGTAGTTATCGGGTCTTAACTTCGAGATCGACCCCGAACTGTCGCCAATAGCCAACTGTGCAGCTGAAATGCGACGTTAACTCAACCAAATTTCGAAACCAATCTCGAACAGTTATGCCAGCTCACCCAAACACTTGCGGGGGTTGTTGTTTGAATTGTAGGGCCACGCTATTGTTGACTTCATTTAAGATCAGAAGGTTTAATTAAGTGGTAATGAATAAGTTGGTGAACAGCATAGTAGACAAGTAATTAGAGAACAAATAATATTTATTGATGCAAGTTTAACAATTAAGGATTTACATTTAAATATTAAATCTATGACATTACAATTAAGTTAAGCAGCACGCCGAAAGAGCGTGTAGTTACTTTAGACGTAATGGCTGGGAATGAGTTCTTTTTAGTCCGTGTTGTTCACATGATTTGGTCGCCCCCTGCGTGGGCCTCTTGTGCTGGAGCTATGTGATTGGCTTTTGGTGAAAACACAGAAGTGGACACTTCTAAAATTGTTTGGTGGTAGAGAAAGGAAGGTGGATGAACTCCAGACCGCCGCTCTCTCACCAATAGTCATTGTGTAGCTCTAACGCGATGTCTATTCAACAAATAAAATATCTTTTGTAATGACTGCAATAGCAACGTAAAAAGTTTTAAAAAAATATGGTGCCAAAATTTTAATTGGCGACAAGTAACGTACTTTCAACGAAAAGCAACCCTTTTTTCAAGATTGGTATTTCCGAAAAAGCTGGTTCTCTTGTAAAGTCAGTTAAGGCCCGGGTCTTTCTTGTATGTCAGTTAACCCTTCCTTCTATTAGCCCCTGTAATTGTAAAAAATACAAAACCTTCTAACGGCCAAAATTATATTTCTTTCAAGCTAATAAGTTATATATTTTCATTATCTACAACCAACTCCGGCTTAAAAAAGTATCCACATAAATAAAGCCTTGCAGAACGTTCCTTGATACAATGACCGATCATGTAAAACATTTTCGAACCTTATACCATAACCACTACAAACTTATTAAAATACCGAAATATGACAACAAACTCGCAATCTGCATACCAACCATTGTATTAACCATGATTTTCCCTGCCTTCCATCACGCATAAATTCCCTTCCATTCCAAAAATCCGACAGAAACAACAATACCCAGGCACTGTCATTAAAGCGACCAGGCCTGACCCCGGCCGGACCGCAGCAAATTCAGCCCCACGACCACACGTGCCTCGGACCACATTAATGAATATGTAGAACTCACTGATGAATATGCAGACCTCCACAGGGGCGACGCTCTCGTTAATTACAGACCAAAATACTGAGATTCTTGAGTAAAGGGATGGATTTTTATACGCTTTTAGCTATTTTTCCCTAAAAAGGGGAATTTAGTGAATTAAGTGCTCCCTGTATGCAAAAGGGAAGCGACCTTTTGGTAAGTATAGTAATTTTGTCCAAATCCCGGATCTTGAGGATGATGTGGTGCCACCGATTTTCGTTACCTACCTGTTTGGTAGCCGCTTTTTTGGACTCATGAATTTTTATAAAATTTCGTAATCAAGTGCTGCTGAATGGCGGTGTGTTGTATATATAAATTGAAAACTATCAACTCCCCAATAGAAGCAGTGGAATAATAATGTGATGGGATATAAGGACCATTCTACACGAACGTGCTAAATAAGCGTTGCGTTTTGTAGAAGCATCAGTAATTGGTGCATTTAAAACACGTAGTTTGCATGCACTAATCACCGAGGTTTCTCCAAAATTAATACGTGCGTTTAGCACATTCGTGTAGAATGGGCTGAAAATTTGGAAATGGACAATATTGGTTATTGTTTGTTTGGTTAATTAACGTTGCACTAGAGCTGCTCGGTGCTATTATATTGGTTATGGTAAATATATGTTAAAAGAGTTGAATAAGATTTGCAACAAAAAAAAAAACTTGACAAAGAAAAGTAAAAAATAAGTGATTTTGCGATCGGAGGCTTGCCAGTGTCGCTGCAAAAATACTAGAAAGTCGTCCAGAACATCCAACAAATTACACTGACGTGTACACGGGACTGATGCACGATAAATCTGATCGGGGTACAATGTTCTGACGCCTATTAAGGTTGCGTCGGATGCCAGCTCATGTGTTGTCACGTCATTATCTGATCATAGTACAAAAATGCAAAGCATCGTTTAAAGGTCTTTCCTTCTAGATAAGTCCCGAATCGTCGCTGATAGCCCACTGTGCAGCTCTAGTGCGACGTCATTTATTCAAACCACTATGAAACTAAAATATGACACTAAAGTTGATTTGCGACATAGAAAAGAGCCCCAGTTGCTCAGTTGGTAAGGCGTTCAGCTACTAATCAGAGGATTGGTGGTTCGAATCCGGAAAATGGACTTGACATAGAACAGTAAAAAAATAATGATCTTGCGATCGGAGGGTTACCAGCTTCGCTACAAAAATACTAGAAAGTCGTCCAGAATATCCAACAAATTATACTGGCGTGTATACGGGACTGGTCCACGATACATCTGATCGGGGTCCAAAGTCCCGACGTCTATTGAAGGCGTTGGGTGCCAGTTCAGGTGTTTCCTCGTCATCTGACCATGGTTCTAAAATAACGAGGTGCATGTATGAATGTGTGTGTAAATGTGTATGTGTTCCCGGGTCTTTCCTTCGATATTAACCCCGAACCGTCGCCAATAACCCACTGTGCAGCTCTAGTGCGACGTTTATTAACAAAACCAAACCAAAAAACAAAACCAAAAGCGACAGAGAAAACGTAAACAGGTCGAAAGAGCAGTTCAAGGCGAACAAAATGATATATAAATCTTAACTTATAACAAGTGCGGTGAGATTTAGATCGTAGCGAAGATGTAAAATTAGCAGGCGCGCATAGTATTCATAAACCAAACCTATGGTACAGCGAGGACTGTGCCTACCCGATAATTTAAATTCAGGATATAATATTTATTAATTAATATCTATTATAAGGTCGCCACTTTGTTTCGGACACTAACAGAGGGAGGAAATGAAACTTATAACAAAGTATACCCTTTCATTTCAAAATATCATTGAAATACCCATCGCTCTGATACAAAGTCTTGATCAAATAGTAGCTGTTCTTCATTCTTTGAAAACAAAATGTTTCGGTCCATTCATCCATCCTTCATCTTATCGCGTCCAATTGCCACAAAAGCGCCGCCGCTCCAATCAAACAGGTTCCCCGATACGGCAATAGTAAATACACACACACCACCACTACTACACCCCAGTTCATTCATTAATCAAACGACTCATTTCCCCATTCATAAGCCCACGCCGGAATTCATTTATGGAAGAAGGTCTCCTCCAATCACCGGCGGCGGCTCGCTTCCGATCAAAAGGCAATGATACTTAATCAAGGCGCGTCTTCTTCCAGGTGCGCTTCCTTTGGGAAAGGGGGAAGAATTAACAAATTGCTGGCGTGACGCAGGTAGAGAGAAATATGCACGCTTTCTGATATCGCCTGATGACGATGACCTGGCGAGGTCAGGGAGTCCGTAGCTGGGGGACAGGGATGTCATTGTTGAGGTGCGCGTTTCTCGAATGACAGCGGCGGGTTCTTGTGGTCACCCTTTTGGTAGATAAGCGGAGATGAATATTCATGTGTGGTTGGCAGCGTTGATTGTTTGGGATTACTTCTGGAAAGTTTCAGTGTTGGGAATGATTGAGGCGCGTTTTGACATGAATAGGTCTTTAAAAATCGGATTGGGTACAGTGGTCTTAGGCAGAATTCGTAAACCACCAATGGTCAGCAGTGCCGTCACACAAAATGTTTTTTTGGGGTTGGGTTGAAACAAGAAATTTCCCAACTTTTCGATTCTAAATTCCCAATTTAACAGTGCCGAAAATTCAAGTTTAAACTTATCGGCATTTTTCATCACTTTTTTTTAGGTAATATGAAAACATTGTCTAATTTAAAATGTAATCTTTACTAGTTGGGTAATTTCTAATCTTCCATAGCTTTTCATTTGCTAATACTATTAATTTTCTTCAGGGATAAATTTTCCCAACTTGGGGAATTTTAAAACTTGAAATTGGGGGGCAAAACCCCCGGTGCGACGGGCCTGATGGTTAGTAGACTAAGGGTTAGGAACTAATGGTTTTTGAGGGATTATTGTGTGCAGGCACTCTGGTTGATTTTCTATTAATTTTATTGCAATTAGATAACACATATAACCCCACTTGTATTACCAACGTCCTTCCACCTCCTCTTCTACTTGTTATTCAATTTTTGCCAAATTTTAGTTTGATAATGCTTAGAGTGAGCGCATTGAAGAATGGTAGCTGCCTTACCGAAATAGATACGACCCATATCTCATCACTGCGTGATAAAACAATCAATTGGATGCAAAAAATCTCTAGAATAGCCCGGCCCACTTGGGGTCTCAGCGGTAGGGTGTTGAAAGAACTGTATCTTCGAGCTGTAGAGCGCATGATTTTATATGCATGTGAGATTTGGTACAGAGGGAGTATTGCACAAACTAATAAGCTTCTTCAAATACAAAGAGCTCTCCTCCTTTCGATAACTAAATGCTACAAGACTACCTCAACGGAGGCCCTGACAGTACTTTCGGGAATTTTACCAATTAACTTACAGGCTGAAATTGCCAAAGTTAAATTTCTTGCGAAAACAGGAAAATCGGATATTCGTTTTCACACACTTCACATCCCACTAAAAGACATTTATTTCTTCAATGAATTATTAAATCCATATGAATTATCTTCCCTAAAGTATGATCATAATCATCCATTAAACTGCGGAGTCGAGATTTTTACCGATGGATCTAAGTTACTTAACGGCTCGCAAGACACAGTTGGCTGCGCATTCGTAGTTCTCAATGATTCCAACTTAGTCTATTTCAGAACATCCAGGTTGACCGATTCGTCGTCAGTTTATCTTGCTGAACTCTACGCCGTTCGTCTTGCTTTCACATGGATGGAAAACCACTTAAGTAACGGTGAGAGTTGTAATATTTATTCAGACTGCCAATCAGTTCTTAAAAGCTTATACAGACTAGATGACAATCATCATTGGATTATGGAGATCAAGAGAATAGCCAGGCGCCTGCGACAAAAGCAAGTTTCCTTCCACTTACATTGGATTAAATCACATATAGGTACACTCGGTAATGAAGAAGCTGACACTCTGGCAAAAGAAGCTACAACCTCCTCTACTGTCGATTGTCCTGTCAAATTTACAAGCACACAAGTCAAAAATATGCTGAAAAAAGAAAGTATCTCTGTTTGGCAAAGAAGGTGGGAAAATACATACAAGGGGAGACATACATTCTCCATCTTCCCGTCCGTTTCAACCAGCCGATGTGTATCAAATTTCTACCTTAATCAGTTTCTCACGAGCCATGGCGTTTTCCCTGTCCACCAGGCCAGGCTTTTTCAAGGATGTCCAACGTGTCCGTATGATGATGACGAAGGCTCAATAACACACTACATTTACAACTGTGCAGAGTTTGAACACATTAGATTTAACACCTTCCCACTTAACTTTCCAGCAGTCCCGCTTTCTAAACTTTTACTCACAAAAGAACATATAACTTTCCTGCAGCACATCATAACATCTCTCTTAGACAAGATGGGTATCTAAAGTAAACTTAGCTCTAGGAACTTCGACATTTCGTAGAGGTCACGAACTTTTTGATCCTCAGACAATTAACGTTGCGTAGTTCACTGGATCACCCGGCAGTTATTGGTACGCCAAATGCCCATGATGAGATATGAACGCTACAGAAAGCCTACCTCAACGATTGTGTTTCAATTATCTGCCATGGGTTTTTTGCTATTATTTTTTTAAATTTTTATATCTTTCTTTTATTTATTTACTTATTTATTTTTGCTTTTACATCATTTGTGAGGGGAATGTTCCCCATATAGAGAAAACACTTGTATATTGTAACATCTCAAAATTTGTCTAAACCTCTGAGTGTGGTGCTCAAAAAATTATTATTCTGTCAGATAATAAGAAGTACAAAATGTATGAAGACAATTCTACTGTAAACTCACACAAACTGTAAAATTCTGTAAAGCATGCATATTATGGAAAATAATAAAGTTGGCGTTTGGTGGTGGTTCCGTGGGGGGTGGCTTTGCTCTGCTGGCCGAACCTGCGGTTCCACATACCCGTATATCCTTCGGGAGATGTCGGGTACATACGTCTATACATTACCGAAATAGATAACATATTGCTTTTACAACCTTTACGCTATGGAATGTGTTATCACTATCACGCTTTTCTCTGCGACACCGGTCTGGCCAGTTAGTTGACTGAATTGACCAACCAAACCAGCGACTCGGATCAAGACCGCAAGTGACACAGGACAAACAGATATATTCTTTAACTTAAAGGCAGGCAACATGTCTTAGTGTTTTTCTTCTGTAACGGTTGTGATTCCTCCCCAAGACACTGTATTGATTGGTTCTATCAATTTATAGAAAAACTAACCAGCCCAGTGTCAGGGAAGAAAATCGCAACAACTATTGATGAAAAACTCGATAATGTGTTCCGTTCATTATAGTCAGCAACTATCACTACTTGTTAAGCTATTATAAACCTTCCTTCATTTTCAGGTGAGCATACAAGTGCACTTCGCTGTGAAGCACAGCAACGAGTGCCGATCCCTCAAGTGCACCTCCTGCAACGCCTACTTCAGGACGGAAATGGAATTCCAGGTGCACGTCAAGCTCAACCACCTGTCCTCCACAAAACACCCCTTCCACAATAACAACAACAACAATAGCTGCAGCAGTTACCGCTGCCTCCTGTGCGACCAGTTCTTCCCCAGCGAGCTGCAGCTGCGATTCCACGCGGCCACCCACAAGAAGGAGTTTCCCTGCAGCGCCTGCGGGGAGGCCTTCCACGTGGAGTTTCTTCTGGACAAGCACATACAGGCAGTGCACCAGGGGTCCCCGAAGCACCAGTTCCAGGCTGGTGCACCAGCGCAGGCGACTGCTGCAGCTGGAAGGGGTCAGTCGTCAGAGGCGAGGACTCCTGAGGAATCAAGGCAGCAAAGTGAGGAGGCGCAGAATCTGTGTATGAAGAAGACCAATGGACCGTCTAGAGGCAAGATTATATTCAAATCATTACTATTTATAATTGATTTCAATTGTATGTATTTGATCGTATGTATAACACCATGTGATTCTTAACACTGCCTAGACAGCTTGTCCTCACGCTTTTCTTCTGTGGCGCTGTCATTTTTGAATCGAGACACTGTCTGTATTGGTTGGCCAAATCAAGCAATCAGCCTTTCTGGTGTCTCGGAAGGAAAGCATGGACGCTAAGGAAAAATGCATGTTCCTTAAATTTAGTAAACCCATCAGATCGACGCGTAATTCATGACTTGGATGTAAAAACTAGGCAGCTCCAGTTTTAAAAAAAATTTCAAGGCGGAGAAGAAACACTGCATCGTATGAAACAAAAGTACAGATAATTTTCTTTTATATCTCTATAGCCATTGCTTAGAGCTGTCAGGTTCTTGCTCCAATCAATAGCGGATTATTTTCTTTATAAGAATAAGTCAAAAAGTATAAATCAGAGAAAAAGTGGAGCTGTGTGGTTCTTGCACTCGCGTGTTCAATTGCATTGGAATAACATTGACAATGGTAAGATGTTACTAATGTAGTGTTCAAAAGGCGAATTAGATATATTTTTATAAGCAGCAGTATATACAACAAATTATAAACCAAAGCATGGTTGACTCGTTAGCCATCTTTCGAACTGATTTTTTCGAGTTTCCACATAAAAAAAATGTGGTTGCTTCAAAAGATATTTTCAGAAAAGTTACATCAATCTGTTGATAACTTGGACTTTTCCAGTCTGCACAAAAGTAAAGGAATAACGTCAGAACCATTTACGTTAATTTTATTGACTTTACTTTATATGCTGAAATAAATGCCTTGCTTTCAAAAATAGTTGTTTTCTCTGATGTGCATGTCCTTGATATCTTTTTACATTGTTCACGATTATTTCATTTTAATTATTTTGTTATTATCCATGTTGAATTGTAGCTGTTGTTCTGTAATGTAGCCTTTAGTATTTTTAAAATTTCGATTGAGCAAACAAACCGCAATGTTGCCTTGACAATTTTAAATTACTTAATTTGATGGTATAAAATTTTCATTTACCATACGACTTCAGATAAAGTACTTGTTTATAATGAATTACCATTCTTAACAGGTGACCGAGCCACACCTTCTGATCCATCACCGCCAACTACTTCCCCTATAACTCCATCCTCCTCGCCACAACCCTCCAATTCCGCCAAATCTCCGCCAAGCCTCCACCGATGCGACATCTGCGACGTCGCATGCACGTCGGAATCCGGTCTCGCGGCCCACCGGCGCCAAGCGCACCACTTGCGCCTGCAGAAGGACCACGGCAAGACAACCAGCAACGGCCCGGCGTCCGCCGTCAGCCTCTTCTGCGCCTACTGCAACGAGTCGTGCAAGTCGCGGGGGGAGCTCGAGAACCACATGAAGGCGCACACGGCAACCCCGAGCAAGCACAAGTGCAACATTTGCGATGAAATCTGCCCCTCCGCGACGACGCTGGCCGAACACAAGCTCACGCACTGCAAGGTGGGTCTATCAATGTCTTTTCATTCAATCTAGCATAAACATTGACCCTTTGGACCTGACTCTTAGTCACCAAATTAACAAACTGTTCTTTTGTCCCTCGTTTTTCAAATTGACCGGAAACTGTATGTTCTTGAACATAAAAAGTTTTTCTTTCGTTAGCTTGTTTTTTATTTAACTCTTATTAACCCTTTGGGTACATTTGACGAGTTAGACTCGTCATCTGCTTACTTGGGCGAAGTTACAGTGGACGAGTCGGACTTGTCTTCTGAATTTAAGAAGCAGGCGTTGATGTTTGCGGCACCCCCGCCAGTCGGCGTTGATCGCAAACAATTTATTGTAGGGTCGGTCAAGAATGGGATCAATTGAACCTCACCAAATCCGTCCCATGAGCATAAAAATCTTCAAATAATTCAGTACTTAAAGGGTTAACATTTAAAAGTAGAACATCCTTTGTTGATCAACCCTTTGCTTTCGACTGTCGGCTTTAAGTCACTTAAATTACGACGTGTTATTTTGTTTCTACTGTTCTTCAAAATGAAAGAGTTTATTTTGTCGTACACGCGCCAAGTATGTTGGTGACCTAAAACTACATTAAGATTTAAATTCCTCACAACCCCTGTTGTTTTTTTTAAACATTTGACAGTTGTCATAAACCACTAAATTTATGTTTGATATACGGAGAGATTAATATTTAGCTTCACGCGTAACTTTTTTTTTGTAATTATCCACCCTTAACATAAAAATAACACGATAAAAGAACTCTTTAAAAAGAACATCACAAATCAAACATGTTCCTCGGGTGCAAAACATCAATTAATATGTAATGCAACACAAGTACTGAGATTCAGATCGCATTTGACTGTTCTAGTGCTTCTGTATTTTGTATGCCATAAATCACCAACAAACCAAACTCAAACTTCCTCCCCCGCCCAACATCCAGGTGGTATCCGGCAGCACGTGCATAGTGTGCCGGGTCCAACTCGTCAACGAGGACCAGTTCATCAGCCACATTCAGCAGCACAGCACCTCCCAGGGCACCACCTCCTCCAACAGCAACGGCCTCCCCGTCCCCTGTGTCATTTGCCGGCAGACGCTGGTGGTGGACGTCGAAGTGAAGATGCACGCAAGATTCCACCTCCAGAACACCACCAACACCACCACCTTCGAGCCCTCCAACACCACCTTCGATTCGCCCACCACTCCTTGCTGCGTGTGCTCCAGGGTCTTCGACCACGGGAGTCTCATCATCAGGGCTTCGCCGAAGGACCACCTGCCCCACACGTACATGTGCAAAGAGTGCTTCCACTCCAAAGGGGTGCTGCGGTGCGGAGACTGCGGAGTCAAGTTCGAATCGTTCGGGGATCTGGACTGCCACAGGAGAAGCGCGCATCCGCAGCTGCAGCTGCAAGAGGCAGGGGGGAAGAAGACCTTCCAGTGCATCAAGTGCCAGGTGGTGTTCGAGTCGGAGGCGGAGATCGAGGCGCATGTGGCGTGTCATGTGCTGCAGGAGGGGACGCAGCACGAGTGCAGGTTATGTCATGAGGTAATTAAAGATTCTTTTTATTGAAGTTATCGAATGTTGTGTAAGTCAAAGCAAAACAAAAAGGAATGAGTAGAGAAGCGAATCCTTAGACTTGGATGCTGTGTAGTAAAAAAATGTTTTCGACTGATTGATCTTCTGAGAAACGGAAGCGCTTAACGTACAACTACTTTCTAACCGTTTGGTTTCTAAGTGTAGTCAAATCTTTTTCACAGTTGGAGTAAAGGTAGTGAAACGGATATAATATATGATTTCACATATCATGCAGTGAATACTACGATATCAAATAAAAAAAATCTTAATTTCTTCTCTTAGGTCCTGGACTCTCCATCGAAATTGCAGTGCCACCTGATTGAGCACAGCTTCGAAGGGAGTTCGCACTTTACGTGTTACCTGTGCTCAGCGGTTTTCGCGAGCTCGACCCTCCTCCAGAGACACATGTTCGAGCACGGGCTCGACTCGCGCCCCTACGACTGCTCCGACTGCAGGCAAAAATTCTTCTTTCGGGCCGAGCTCGAGAATCATTCGTTCGTGCACATGTGGGAAAGCATCGGGAGACTGAATGCAAACTCGACAGCAAAAGGTAGGAAGAAGCTAATGTGGTATTCTTGGACTTTTAAGCATGAACATACCTTCGCTTTTTTTTTTCATCTGTATACGCCGTGATCGATGCCCGTGACATAATTGGCTGACACTTAATTCAACCAATCCATTATCGGAATACTTGACGGACGTTTAGCGCGGCGTCTGTAAATGAAAAGCGCGAGTACATGTTTCCCAGATTCAATATTGATTTCGTCCAACTTTTATTTAAGATTAACAACCGTTGAAAATACAGTGTACAATCACTGACCTAGAAGTAAACTGGACCTCGCGTTATAAATTTTAATATTTTTCCAAAATATTTTAATATATTGATTTTATTCAGGCAAATATAATTTTGCTCTTAAGGGAAGATAGTAGTTTTGAATCTTCAAAAAAACGATTTTTTAAAATTATTTTTAAAAAATAATATGATTTATTAGGATTTATTTAAGCGAAACCGCATTAAAATAGGACAAAAATTAAACACACAGCGATGAAAAAGAAAGTAAAGAAATATGGGTAATTATATACAATTCTATCTTTAAACCTCTTTTTCTCAGTTTCACATTTTTATGTCGATCCGCATGATTACAAAAAAAGTTTTCTTTCAATTTACTTTAAATTTATTATACATGTTCAACTATCAAATATGTGCACTAAACCTAAAAAAAGGTTTTTTAACACAATATATTTTTCAATAAAAAAATATTTTTATATCATTAAAAAATATTTTTATATCATTAAAAAACAAATTTTCAAAAATTATAATTTTGATTTTTTTTTAAATTCTTTTCATTAAATATTTAATTTTTTTTTTTGGTTTGGAGTATAGAAGCATTATATAGCTTCCCTTTTTAAAAATAAATTTGTTTCTAGTGTGTTTAAATAATAAGTAATCTTGCGGACGGTGAACTCTATTTTAAAATGTTTTAGCAATGACTTGTATTTCAAAATATTTTTTTAAAAAACAACCAAGCAATAGATTTATATTAAATATAATTTTAATAAAGCCAACATTCAATAGTTTAAGTTCCAAAAATTTTAATTATAAATATGCAAAACCTATAATGTTATTCAAGTTCGAAATAATTGTCAAATACCAGCCAATTTCGCCTTTGAAAACTACTATCTCCCCTTAAATATAATAAAGAAAATAATTTGCAGAAGTTTCAAAGTAGCCAAGAAACACTTTAACGATGAAACAAATTACTCTAATTATCTTTAAGAATTTTGAAACAAAGAAACACTTTAACGAGATGAAAAGTTATGGGTTTACTAATGGCGCCGTTTAAATTCAGTAACCTAAAGACAAGTGCCACTTCACAGATGAGAGTTCCACTTCAGAAGTTACTGATGGAAACCCAACTTCACAGATGAAAATGCCACTTCACAGATGAGAGTTCCACTTCAGAAGTTACTGAGGGAAAGCCAACTTCGCAGAGAGAAAGAAAAAAGACCCACTTCACAAATGAAAATTCCACTTCAGAAGTCACTGATGGAAAGCCAACTTCACAGATGAAAAGTTCCACTTCAGAAGTCACTGAGGGAAAGCCAACTTCGCAGAGAGAAAGAAAAAGGGGCCCACTTCACAAATGAAAATTCCACTTCAGAAGTCACTGATGGAAAGCCAACTTCACAGAAAAAAAAGGCCCACTTCACAGAGAAAATACCACTTCAAAGATGGAAAAGATCCAACTTCACAGATGGAAAGCCAACTTCATAGAAGAAAAAGCCCACTTCACAGATGAAAATCTACAACTCACACACAATTAGTGAGTATAAACTGTGCTAAATCTACAACTCACACACAATTAGTGAGTATAAACTGTGCTAAATCTACAACTCACACACAATTAGTGAGTATAAACTGTGCTAAATCTACAACTCACACACAATTAATGAGTATAAACTGTGCTAAATCTACATCTCATAGACAATTAGTGAGCAAAAACTGTGCTAATAATCCATTATTCGCTGTAGGGCACACACATAACAAACTTTTATGTGGGACATGCCAAAAAAAACTTGAAAAGCAGGTGATTATTCTCGGAGGAAAGAGAAACTGAACGCTTTTCAGAAATTCACAAATCGAACAATTACGAACATTTTCGCGATTGAACCTGACTTTTTCCAATCAGGCCACAACGGACATTTCTGGACGTATTCGAACTTTTATCTAGAGGAATACGAGAATATGAGGCACGAACGATTTGAGGAATTTAGGTGAGATGGGAGTTTACGACCTACGAAGGAATAATTAATGTAAAAGTGGTCCAAAAATGTGTGTTTGTGGAAAAAGGAAGTGTTTCTACGTTAACTGTCAGCTCAATCTACTGTTCAATTGTATTAATTGCTAAGTGTTGACTCATTGTGTTTTTTTTTCAGATATGATTGTATTTTGCTTTATTAGTTGTGGTGGTGAAATTGGAGGGGGAGTCTAGCTTTGAAAATTTAAAGGGGGAATGTGATGTCACATTCGTGACCTATGCTTTTCCCTAATGCAATGAGGGGAGGTACCCTGCCTCTTGTAAACTTGGAGACGACCCCAAGAGCGGGGAAGAAGCGTGCAGAAATTTGCATAGTCTTAGGCGTGGCTATTCTCCAGGGGGGACTTTTGACCAATGGAGTGAATGACTTCGGGTTAAACAAATCGGAGGCCTGAGTGCCCACTAAAGCATTCGGACATCTTAGCGTATGGCGATCTAGGGGGTGTATTTATGAAGTTGTTGACTGAGGGTTTTTTGCGAGAGGGGTTTGGAGAGAAGACCTGAGAGCGATAGTGAACGGATGCCAGGAGACGGAATGCAGAGGAGTTTGTTATAACGCCAGGCCCGAGAGAGAATGACGAGAGTTGCGATGGAATGTTCAAATCAGGGTAAGACTTCCTCCCTTTTTGCCACCCAATTTAACTTGTTTTAATGGTTTTGACGTGTACTGAATTAAGTGTATTCAAGGAAATTGTTGATTAAAGTCTAGATCAGTTCTATTCTTAGTTATGTTATTATTGCGGCATAATCACTCATCTAATATAACCTGGGGTCACTGGGAAGTGACAACAAGTTATGCGAGGTGCAATGCATAATACGCTTAATGCAATGCAAATACGAAGTTTAAGCATTACTAGTAAAATGGATTGAAAATCAACCTTCTAAAATATTGAAAAGTATTGTTAAACTAAATGAGTTCCTTATTGAAGATAAATGATATCATTAATGTATTAAGAGTCCATTGCCTGAAAATCCTATTAGATGGTATGGATTACCATTTACTTTTGTTACAGGTAACGGCGAGAACCAGCGTCTGCTGTACGAATGCCCCAAGTGTCCCAGCGTGTTCAGCAACTTCGTCGATCTGGCCAAACACCAGCGTTCTGCCCACAATCACGACTCGGTGACTTTCAAACAGGAGAATCTCGGCAGAACTCTAGTGGCATGTCCAGAATGCGGCATGGAGTTCCCGTCCTCGGAGGAGTTGAGGGGGCACATGATTCTACTGCACCCGTCTTCCAGGGACACCTTCGTGCCAGACAGGGGTGAGTCCAGCTCATGTTCGTTTCTACAGAAAATGTAGTCTGATTGAGAAAAACTCGCACTGGAGCTACACAAGGTGATGGTTCAGTTGGTTGGACGCAGGTCTATGTCGAATGAAACACCGGGGACACACATATATCGTATTTTTGAACTGTGGTCAGATGACGAAGACAACACATCCGACACAATATCAATAGGAGTAGGACATTTGACCACGATTATATTTATTGTATCATATGTATTATGAAAGGAACGAATTTGACAACCCTCCCATTACCAAATCACTACTCTATCCGCGCTCATCGGGATGCTTGTCAGAGCCCCTAACCATTCAGTCACATAATCATGATACTGACACTGGTCAGTAAAGTACGTTGAATGCCAGTTACCAGCAGTGTGTTGCCTGTTCCTCACAGTTCCACTGCTGTCATTGTCAGAAGTACTTCAACTGGTATGCTAGTACCTAGTGAAGTGTGAACTACCTACTATGTAAGATTGCGTGTTGTGTCAGCTGTGATGTTATCCTCTTCTCTGCCCATGAATTAAATTACAAGGCCATATTACGATGTACTCTTTGGGATAGATCTCGAATTGTCAACGATAAAGACGCAGTGTGTAGCTTTAGTGCGAAATTTTTTTTAAACAACCAACAAAAACTTTATTGTATTCCCTTTCATTTGAAATCAAATACCAATACATAATTATTTTCTTTGCAGTTTCTCTCCACGATTTCTACAAGTTTGAAGAGGAAAAGTCACTAGACGATAAAACTTCGTTAAGTGTCCACGGCAAGATCGCGAAGGAAAAGAAAGCCTTCGAGTGTCCCGTGTGCAAGAAGCGTTTCACGAGAAGGGAGAACAAGAAGCTCCACATGAAGTCCCACCACCCCCAGAATTGCGACTCTTCCAAAACTTTCAATTGCCCCCAATGCGAGAAAGTATTCCTCAAGCGATCGCAGGTCAAGGTAAGAACTCGATTATTATTTCTTCGCCTTAAATCATTATTTCTCTCATAATCTCTATTTCAATGGATTTGAAAATTTTGTACTATTTTCTTTAAAGGATTTATACGAGAAAGACACCGTAACTACAATTAGTAGCGCTTTCAAATTTGAAGAGTACTTTCAATTAAATAAAAAAAATAATCCCTTGCACTCCGTTGGCTCCGCTCAAGCGACAATATAACGACTCGTTCTCTTCGTTCCCTGTTCTTTAAAATAAACGAGAACAGCATGAGCTTGTGTTTAAAAAACATCGATTTTTTTCCAACTCGTTCTTTTGCAGATCCAAAACAGATTAGGTTTCTTTTTCTATAAGCAAAACAAATTCTAGGGAAAAGAACATAAGGATGAATAACTGTTCCGTAGAAAGTACGAAAAACGCAAAGAGTTCTTGGAGTGCAAAGGGTTAAGACATTTAACGTGACTATTTTTAGCGCTGTACGATATTTCGTTATAATATATCCTAATTCTGAGGTTACTTAATGTTATGATTAATAATGATTGTTACTAGGCTACTATTGTCTGAAAAGATTAAGGTATATGAAAATAAACCGCTCGACCATCTCTCTCGTATTCTAGTTCTAAAGTCCTCCCAGCCGATACAGTTATGTTAAAGGGGAAAAGCGAGAAAGAACTTGTATTCAAATACTGATGGCCAGCTTCGCTACAAAATACTAGAAATGTCGTCCAGAACGGCGTGTATACGGGACTGGTGCACGATACATCTGATCGAGGTCCAAAGTCCCGACGTCTATTAAAGGCGTTGGGTGCCAGTTCAGGTGATTCCTCATCATCTGACCATGGTTCTAAAATAACGAGGTGCAGGTATGAATGTGTGTGTGAATGTGTATGTGTTCACGGGTCTTTTCTTCGAGATAGAGTCCGAACCGTCGCCAATAGCACACTGTGCAGCTCTAGTGCGACGTTAATTAACCAATCCAAAATCCAAATCAAATATTGATGTTGAAAAGTATAAGAAATTTTCATTTACGCTACACGAAAGAACAGTGAATTGTTTATACGCAACCTAACAACTTTGTCCGTTTACAGGAACACGTGAAACAGCATCACCTGTCCACTCCCCACACCTGCGACGTCTGCGAAGAGTCTCTCCCATCCTCAGCCCACCTGAGACTCCACCAGAGGGACACACACGCCAAAACGTTCGAACACACCTGCATCGTCTGCAGCGAACCGTTCGACGAGGAACGGGAACTGCTGGATCACCAGGACCAACACCACCAAGTGAGGTTGGCGGTGATTGCTCCCGAGGAACCGACTCCTCCCGAGATCGAGCCAAAGATCGAGGTCGAGTCTTGTCCAGGCTCGCCCGAAACCCGGCCCGAGGACGAAATTCTCGAAACTGTGATTGGCGACAGCGCGGTGGACAGTGAGCTTACGATGGAAACGGATTACAATGAATCCGAAGAGAGGACTAATCTGCAAACAGCAGTTGCGACGTGACCGAAATTGAGGTTCCAAACTAGGCTTAGAGTCGACACAGTGTGCAATTATTCATTTTTTAACCCTATGAAAATAGTTATGGAGTAGAAGAATAAAGTTATAAAAATATCGTTATAACAGCGTTCTTTCTTAAAATATTAGAGTGGCAATCACGTGATAATAATAGGACAACAAGGAGCGATGTTGGTAAGGTTTCTATTATTTCTGTATATTATAATATGGTTTGTTATAAATTACTAATTGCATGGTACATTTGCCAAGTTAGCGATAATATCCACAATGTGGTAATTAATATAGAACTACAATAATGGTTTTAAAGAAAACGGAAGGAAATGTCTACACAACTCACTGAGCTAAAATAATCCCTGGAGGAAAGACTAAGCTTGTGCGGCCGCTTTGCATCCTTTTTAGCAAAAGGTGTAGTAATTTCGTATGGTGTTTGGCATGGTGTTTCAAAACAACATTTCTGGCTTTCGAAAATAATGTAATATTTTGTCAAATGTAAATCTTTAATCGTTAACTGTTAATTTGCAAAAATGCCACGTGATTGACATTCTAATATTTTAATTGAGAACTCTTGTAAATCGATTTCCTTAAGTGAGTTCCAAACTAGAACACATGTGGCAATCATTAGTGCCCTGTCCTTCCAAATTGCAAAGCTCTCGAGACAAAGACAACAATGCTTATATTGAACTGCTCGCATGTGCCAAGTGAGACATTGAATAACAGTCGTATTCGAAAGAAAGTGATCACGACACTGGCTGCTTAACGTTTCCTTAGGGATTCCAAGGATTTATGTATCTTCCTGACAATTACAGAATCTAGAACAAGAGTAAATGGTGCTCTTTCAGAAATCCCAACAAGTGGAAATTCCAACTTATTTGAAGCTTCACCCGATCTTGTTCCAGTGTAGGGTTTGTGCCAATTCCTGAAGCACCCAATCTGGCTTTTAAAATAAGTCTCATGAATTTTTCCAACTGGAAATATTCCAGTTTGTCGCCAACTGATAACGCCAAACCGTCCTACTTATTTCCCTATTTGAATCAATCACTAACCCTAGTGCCAAAACTGTCAATCGGTGCTCAGCGAATCACCTCCCCCAGAAACTGGCCACATTTTTTTATTGTTTTGATTACAATAAGAATGAAAATAACTGCTGCTCTTATTATTGTCTTTCTAGATTTCTATTATTGGGCTAACTGAACTTTGATTATCTACAAGATGTGGAAATGTGTTAATGTAAATTAACTTATGCATTATACCGGTGTTTTATGTATAAGAATATATCTATTTATTGCATAATGTCATGGTAGTACTAAACTGATGAAATGGCTTTCCATAGAGCTAACGTAATAGAAAAACAAAAGAAAAATTATTGATAGAGATAGCACTAAGATGGAACCGTTCTAAACTACCATTTATCCACAGAACTTGTAATAGAGTGGCAATTACGTAACGCAACAAGAATGATAAACGGCATAAATTCTCATAGCATTTTCCTGTCTTTATGTATCTTTGCCTATGCTGCAACTGACTGTAATAAATGAGAAGAGCGACATCCATTTTCCATTTTTCACCGACTTTAAAGCGCGCCAACCAAAACCTTCAAAACGCGCCAAAAGCTGAGAGGTTATCAATTCGACTTTCTAAATGTATGTTCATGCAAGATTTCTGTTCTAATTCAGATATTTGGAATATTTTTTATTAGATAGGGGATGTCTGAGTTGCGCATCTTTTGAAAAAAATATCCGGTTATACTGCATTTAACTATCCGTAATTCTCAATTACCCAGTCACGTGCTTACTCTCTAATACGCTAATATAAGCCAAGGATAGTGAAGACCATATATATATATAAGGTGTGCTCGTGTTTCGCTTTTTGAAAGGGGCAAGGAAAGAATTCTTTTGACGTCATTTTAGCTCCGCCTTACTATGAGTTTTTGATCATTCTCATTGGCTGTATGTTTCAAGCATTGCTACTTAGGTTCGATCCCCGTGGGTAACGACTGGTGATTTAATTTTTAACTAGCAAAATAATGTAAATATTTGTAAATAATTGTGTTCAGGTAGCTTCACTGCTAATCCGTCCTTGTTTAGTTATGTCCCCGTATTTTACTTGATTGAAATTGTAACTCATTTAATATGTCTAATACAAATGCAGTGACATGATGGTTCCGAATTCCATTTTACTCTTTCAAAATTCATGGACATGCTCTCGTGGTAGCTAATATTATATTAATACGCTTAATTTATTAAGCAACTCTTTTTCAATTTTTACATACTAAATACAATCCTTAAAATATAATTTAATTCTTGATATTTAGCAAATTCTAAAAAAATTGTGAATATCATTTTTAAATAATTCACAAAACAACGAATAGATGGCAGCACGTCACTAACCATTAGTTCATATTGGCTGCAATTAATTTCGAGAAATTTTAATATCTAAACCACTCTGAAAATCGATTCAAATTGTTTTTTGAAGCAAATTTTAACTATTTTCTTTTAAATAAATTCATGATTAGTTAAAAACAAGAATTCTTGTTAAATTAAGTTTGCTTTGTAGACGACTCTTAAAACGACTTACAAACCAGAGTATTAGACACGCCCAGAAGGCGGAGAAAGGCGCACTATGACGTCAAAAGAATCCTTTTCCCCGCCCTCCATCAGCAAGAGCGAGTACCAGCACACCTTTTATATATAGTCTCCACTATCCTTGAATATAAGTTTTGTTCATTCACAGATCTGTTCGGAGAAAAACATAATTATAGGAAATATAAAACTGCAATTTACATGGCAATTTATATTAACGCTTTCCACACGAGAAACATGTTTGATAGTTACGTTATTTTTATGGAACAGTTATATCGCACGTTATCGTAATTTTTAAAAAGGTATTCTTTAACGTGTTCTGTTTACATGGTTATAAAATTTAAAAAAAAGTTATGCATGATCCTGAATATTAATCTCCGTATAACAAACCTATTTTTAACGGTATAATTTACAAAATGTTTACAAAAAAACTATGGTTGTGAGGAATTTCAACCTGTAGAATGCATTAGATCACCAACATACTGGTGCTTCTACATGAAAATAAAAATCGTATTAAAGTTTGCAAATATGTTCTTTTAAACTCAAGAATGTTTTTCTCTCATTTTGTTCAAGAGAGAAAAAAATAACACTTCGTTAATTTGTAGATTTATAGGTGACATTCGAATTCAAAGGGTTAATAGGTGTTGTAACTAAACGATGTCAAGCTTTTAAATGGTGTTAGATAAGGAACAAGTACACGAAATATTTTTTTTTGTATTCTAAAACAAACAGTGCTTTTTCAGTTTGAAGAACAGGAAGCAAAGAACAGGTTGTTATTTTGGTGACTGAGAGTCACTACTAGAGTCTTAACCCTTTGCACTCCAAGAACACTTTGCGATTTGTGTTCTTTCTATGGAACAGTTATTCCTCTTTTTACGTTCTTCTCCACATACTGTTTTTATACTCATAAAGTGGAAAAAAAAATCCTGATCTGTTTTGTATTTGCAAGAGAACAAGTTGAAAAAAAAAGATTGATGTTCTAAACACAAGATCATGTTGTTCTCGTTTATTTTAAAGAACAGGGAAACAAAAGAACTGGTCGTTCTGTTGGCTCCTGAAAGGCAACATCGGAGTGCAAAGGGTTAAGGATTAAACATAAACTTTACCAATGCATGAGCGTCTCATAAATCGGCCATATTGCAACTATAATACTATCTCATAAGGCCTATTCAGTTTTGTTTAATGAAAAGGTAGGAATGGTCATTTCTTTACTTTAGTACTTCCATGCCTATTGTTGCTGCTTTTTGAAGGGATTTTTCTTTTGTTAATGATAAATTTTATGCGTGTTTTTTTTAGCCTCTGGGATATTTTATTTTGAATTCTATGAGCATGGTAGTCATTTGTTCCGTTGAAAGAGACGAATTTCACTGTGTCCCGTGTCATATCGCTTTTGAGTTTTTAAATGCTGCATTCTCTTAAGTGCACATATGTTGTGTTATTTAAGATACCGTTTAAAAAGATAGAGTTTAATTAGTAGACAATCACAAGGAGGTATTAAATATTGTTATCAAACGGCATTTGGATTTTTTTTTCGTCAATTACCAAACATGCAAATTTATATTCAAAGCAAAAATTTTATTTCTAAAAAAATAATTTATTTCATACTGCAGCTGAAATTTAGATTATCAAAATATTTTATTTTTTAGGGCAGCTGAATTTTTGATTATCAAAATATCTTATTTTTTAAGGCAGCTGAATTTTTGATTATCAAAATATTTTATTTTTTAGGGCAGCTGAGTTTTTGATAATTAAAATATTTTATTTTTTAGGGCAGCTGAATATTTGATTCTAGAAAATAGTTAATATCATACAGCAGTTACTTTTTTGATTCTTTAAAATAATAGATTTCGTATTGCAGCTGAATTTTTGATTCAATGAAATAACTTATTTTATACTTCAGCTAAAGTATTGATTTTTCAAAATATTTAATTCATACATTTATTCAAATTTAAATTCCATAAGAATATATTGCATACTTCATTTGAAACTTTGTTTCCGTAAAAAAAAAAAAATTTCGTAGTGCAGCCGATAAAATGATTACACGTAAAATATCGATTTCATAAGGCAGCTAAAATTTTGTGTTAGACAATACTCCCCAATTAAAAAGTATCCTATACTCCAAGTACTTGTTTTTTTTACCTTGAAGTGCCCTTGTGAAGAGCTTTGTGCTACGAATAAGAAAATCGTCTTTCCCATACCTTTACATGTCTGTATATATCTGTAAATCTTTGAATCTTTTAAGGGGGTGGCATTAAATGTTATCTCTCCGCTTCTTTTAAAAGTGTTTATTATATTTGAGTTTATGGAAGTATATATTTTATTGTCTTTGTGTACACATTTTTCTGCTTATCAAATAAGAACATATTATTTCCGTTCAAAGAATGAAATTATATATTTCACGTTTAAGCCCTTGTGTGATCGTTTGTGATTTTTGTGTTTGGACCACAAAAGAATTTCATTGTGCAATTTCTCTAAACACAAAACGACCACAAAAGATTCAAATGCTTCGCCCATTAAAATAATTTAATTTCTTTAAAATATGTGATTTTTGTGTTTTGTTATTTTACAAACAATATTGATTGTTTGCTTTGGAAGAAGAAACCGGTGAAAACAAAGTTTTGCTTTAGATAAAAATGTCTAGAAGACAGATACATCATATCGACATAATTTGTTTTAATTTAAAGGTTTAAACTGGATCACTTTTATTTCCCTATAAAAATGAGCTATATTGCATGTTTTTATGATATTATAAATAAAAATTGACTATTAGTTATCCAAGTTGTTAATTCAAAAACATTGCTGAACGTCTCTTTTGAGCCAAAATCGCACAAATAACAGGCCTTTGAAATGCTACAGAATGCACTTCTTACTATTCAAGCATGAAAAAATATACAATTCAAACTAAAGGAACCCTTTGCAGGGGCTTGTCCTCTTCAGGAGGAATTAAGTTGGGTCAGCCCTGGGCTTTCAAAAACACAACCTAAGAATACTATGTGGAATACATCGAAAATGTCCTACATTCCCTTTTAAATTGAAAACTGCATAATAAATGTAACTGTAAACACAAGAATTCTGGTCACCGTTCTGTCTTGCGAACAAAGAATACTCATAACCGTTCAGCAAACATTCGGTCTTATCAGAAAGATTATGCTCATGACCTGTTAACAAACGGCGTTGCAAACACGTGACCTCTCAGCAAACATTCAGTCTTTCAAACAAATGAATACTCATAACTGTTCAGCAAACATTCACTTCTTTAAACATTCACTTCCATCTTCTTCAAAAAAGTTAATACTCATAACCGTTCAGCGAACGTTGGGTCTTGCCAGAAAGAGTATGCTCGTGACCTATTAACAAACGGCCTTGCAAACATGTGAATACTGGTGACCGATCAGCAAACATTCAGTTATTCGATCAAGTTAATACTCATAATCACTCAAATTAATACACAAACGTTCGGTCTAGCCAGCAAGAGAATATTCCCGTGACCAGCCATCAAACTTTTGTTCCTGCCAACCCGAGGACATTCGAGATGATCAGCAATGTTCTTGTGTAAAATCCTTTGATTGACGTTCTTTCAATTAAAAAAGTTAAATTATTAATTGTATCTGCGTAAAATATATTTCATTTGATACAACGTGTGCTCAATAATCAAATGAATTTCTTCGTTTATTATTATTACTGTTCGAGATTCTTGATTTTTCTGTAGCACGCCAATTCTGCCGTGTTATCCTTAATACCTTTATCTATACAGAAAGGTAAAACAATATCAAAGTTGCTAATAAAAACCGACCAGCCCGTTGCTACCAACGCCACGTAATGATACCATTAAACAACAATGACTTTCTCTTTAATTATTTCTGCCAATACAGTAACGAACCTCCCTACACTTTTCAGAACCTTGGATCAGAATTGTCTTATCCCCATGCATCAGTCTTTCTACCGCTTTTACTTGTCATTGTTAAAGGATTTCAATGTTACCTATGTTATTTATACTCAATGTGGTTTTCGCCTTGATGCATATATTTAATATGAGATGTATTGTTTTTTTTTCTCCCTTTTTGCCAATTGGATGTGTGTATTTTGTACTCGTTTGAGCAATCACCTCAATAAAAGTGGTCGGGTCCAAAATGCACAGATGTTTGTTCCAACAGGAGGATGAAAATGAATAAAATTAATTTATAAGCAATGTTGGAATTCCTGTTTATTTTCATCATTATCGCATGTTGTTCCCATATACTTTTATTTTTTCCATCGAAGAAATCATACAATATAAAAGCATTACTATAAGAAAATCAATTACAAAAATCTAATTTAAATGCCCAGTGGTGGATTTCTAAATTTGCCGCCTAGAACAGATTTCGAGGAGAGAAATTGTCCAAATGTGACAAAATTTAAACTTTTAAAATTTTTAAAGCTTTTTGTAAACGCTAAGGCTTTTTAAAATACGTTTATATTTTTTCTACAATTTTTTTCACAGATACTTTAAATTATAATATATAAAACTTGGGATTAAAATTGTATGTACATCTATTTGATTTTTGTAAAAATAATTATTCAAAATAGCCAAAGAATTTTCATTAAAACTACAACTTTACATTAGAAATTAAAAAAAAAATAACACTTATAGAGCTAATTAGTGCTTAATTTAGCAATTATAGTGCACATTTATAATATAGACAAATTTTTAACATGCATACAACATATGTATTTCTCCATTAAAAAAAACTTAGCTTTTTAAAAAACTTAATATCAAAGAAACCAAACACTGAAAAAAACGATTTAAAGTTTTCGTTCCTTGAAAACTTTTACCTGTCATCCAAATCTCAAATAACTCCAAATAACTTCAAAATATATAGAGTTTTAGAATTTTGCAAGCAGCTGTAGAAGATTCTAAACTATAATTTTAGAAAATAAAATAAATCGATAATTTTACAATTTTTTGGGTACTGTATCCTACCCAAAAGAATTATAAACATTTATATGGTTTTATAAATATGCGTATAAATTCTTAAGCTTATCAATATTTTTCAATGACGTTTTTTTTGGAATTTTATGCTGGATGATGTATTATGGTTTTCAAGGAATAAAAACTTTAAATCGTCTGGGTTTCCTTGATATTAAGTTTTTCGAATTACTAAGGTTTTTTAATTATTCATGGAGAAATGTATAATTTTAAATCATATTGAAAAATATGTTTATATTATATATTGGTTTGCAAATTAGCTCTGAGTATACATTTTTTTAAAAATATTAAAGTAAAAAAAAATATTAGTTTTATGGAACAATATTTTGTTATGTTATTAATAACTAATTGTATGAAAATCAAATAGATGTAGAATGCCAAATTTTTTTAGTGTCAATTATTGTGTGTTATAGTTTATAGGAAATTATATGGTAACAAAATATAAATGTTTAAAAAAAGCCTTCGTGTTTTTAAAAAAAACTTTAAAAACTGAAAAAGCTTAAATTTTGAAAAACATACAATCGATTATGGATTTTTTTTGTTTAATGCAGTAGAACTCCAATTATCTGGATCAATTTGGACCAGATCTCACCCGGATAATCAAATATCCAGATAATCCATGAAAAAAGGTTATTTCTTAGTAAAAAAATCAAATTTTGCTTTAGAATGTAATGTAATGAGTATTAAAACAATACATCATTCACCAATAGGAATTTTTTTTTAAATTTGATTTTGCTGATTTTTTTTTCACTTAAAGAGATTCAGATCCGGTTAATTAGCGATCCACTTTGTTTGATTTGGATAACTGAAGTTCAAATAATTGGAGTTCTTCTGTAATATGCATTAAAACTTTGTTTAAAAAAATAAGATGGTACCAGGTTCCATTAAAAGAAAGTTCTTTAAAACGAAAGCAAAATCCCACTAATCTAAAATCATCCCCACTTGAAACAGAATCGAAAAGGTTCATAGCGTGATCACTTTCCTCCTCCCCTCTGAACCCCACGACCCCTAATCTCCAGACGACTCGTAATTACTCCTCCCCCTTTTCCAACAGACAGCAATTAAAACTAATTTAGAATCAGAACTCTGCCCCAGACAACTCGAAAAGCAAAATCAGTCGCTCCTCGCGGCAACCCTGAAAGGAGGTTCTGTTTTGGTGGTCACCGTTGGATGTGATGGACTGCTTTTTGGCGGACTGGCCGGCGATTTGTTTTGTTTTGCAACAACTGTTTGGTCTGAACTCATCAATAAAGGCAATGAGGCATGAGCATGGGATTAGAGAGGAATGAAAGGAGACTGGTTTGGAATTGAATGGTGGTGTTTGGCTTAAAGAGACATCGCAATCTTCAATGTGCATTGCCAATTGCAAGCAACAATTGTATGGATTTAGAGACTAGCCGCGCACGAGCAACAATTGAAGACTTGGGTGCAAGAACCAGACAGCTCCACTTTTTTCTAATTTATACTTTTTAACTTATTCATATGAAGAAAACAAAACGTCTACCGATTGGTGCAACAATCAAACAACTCTAAGCAATGGTTATAGAGATATATGGGAATCGTGTCTCACACAGTGCGAGAAACATACATTGTTTTTAGTCCGCCCTGATTTTTTTTAAAAAAACTAGAGCTGTCTGGTTCTTGCACCATCGTCTTCAATTGTTCTGCAACTTTTAATCAATTGTAGCAACTAAAAAAATATCAAGCAAAAATAGCGGAAGATTGTTTAATTGAATCCAACTGAGTTCCGACAGGTACCAGATTTCGATATTGCCAGAGTGAAGGAGAAAAATCGCCAAACTCCTATGAGTTCCCAATCCATACAAATGATCCATACACCTATATATCCATACACCTATGCCCCAATCCATACAAAATCAAAAAAATTGTCTATATTTGGCTAAAGATGATAGTGGGGTAGCGAGAAAAGGGATGTTTCTGCAATTAAATGTTACTCAGTGAATGGATCCAATTTGATTCGTAGTTTGACCTGTGACTACGGTTACCTGTTACTCTGTGACTAACGGTTTAGTCGATAGCAAAAAGAAAAACAATATTTTTGGCGATATACAAATGGGTTATATATGTAGAAAATAAAATATCTAAGCATATTTAACATTTCTATAACGGTTTAAGAAGATAAACCTCCACAAATTTACTTTTAAAAATTAGTTGGGGTACAATATGGCCTCGATCGCGCCCATAGAAGGAATTGGTTATGGCGTTCCAGAAGTTACAATGAGAGTTTATTGATAAATATCAATGTTTGACTGGCACGATGTGGAATTGCCAATGTAGCCCGGCCTAATAGGCATCACCTTGGAAATTAACGATTATGTTTCTATTTAGTTTCTTTTCACAAACCTTGCAAAAATGCAACTATGAAAACTATATCCAATTCACAAGAATTACGACATAATTAAAGCAATCATTTTCACGTTACTTATCCTAATCTTATGCTTCCCTCCCCCCCATCCTATTTTTGGTCAAGAAAGGACCACCAAAAACGCAAAAACGTCCCTGATACTTTTCCTCGCCAATAACAATTCCGTGACATGTCGCAGTTACCTTGGGCGAAACGATGAGCATAAATAATTGGCGACCATTCGTCAAAATTAAACGCAATTGTAACGCCAAAATAATTGCCAACTTTCACCTTCCACAAATAAAGTATAATTCATCGAAAGTTCGATGTGACATTACCATCAGATACCGAACCATGTCCCGGGAACCCCTAACTGAATTGATACAAGCTTAAAAGGAATTTCTTTATCGGCTAATTCCCTTGCAGCTTGATAAATGTATCACTCCAGACCTTTGTAAGGACTCACACCTTCAGTCTACGAGGTGGTCTGTAATTTGTTCCAGTAATTTTCGAGTAATTACCAAAAATCGAATTAAAGAAATCAAAGGACAGACGATTCCATTTTCTTTCTTCGATCGGAGTTGATTTTTTTGAGGTCAAACATTTCGCTTAATTATCGTTCTTGCCGTAACAAGCGTGTCAAAACAGTGGAAGGTCATAAATAAGAAGAAAGAGTTATGAGCGGACTTGATTTAATAAGGAACCTACGCTGCGGAAATGAGGAGATTTCCCTTAGGATTTGGACTGTCCTTTAATAGCGACTATTGGACTTCTTTTAAACAACATTTATAACCTGTAACTAAATGGCACAAATTAAATTTAGAATTTTTTTTAATGATATATAGGCAATTTTAGAATTATACATGAATCAATTTTAAAACAGTTGGCTCAAAAATGCAACGGTTGTAATACGAATTATGGTTCTGATTTTCCCTCTTGGGGGCCCCCACCTAGTGAGTTACAAGTAATATTTCAATGTTCTGTAATAAATTATAAACTAATTAAATGTTTCTTTGAAAGATGAAATAAAAAAAACTTTAACCTGATTTATATTCCAGTTTGAAACTTACGTATGAGTTATTCTAACACATTCTAAAAACACATCAATGATTAGACTTCCTTTTATTGTTCGAATATCTGTCAGTTTCCTAAAACTCATATATGATTAAACTACTTTTTACTATTTGAATATTAGTGTATAAGTAAATTTCTAGTACAGATTCCATAAACACCTACATCATTACACTAAGTTATATTGTTTAAATATTAATTTATAAGTAAATTCCATGTACATATTCCAAAAACACCGCTATGGTTATGGTTATACAACTGTCTTACTTTCTGTTTAAAGGTTAGATCATGAATTAATTATTCGTACACATTCCAAAAACACCTATATTATTAAGCTACGTTTTATTGTTTGAATATTAACTTATGATTGAATGATATTTCAACGATTATAATTATTTCATAATGATATTCACCTTACACATTTCAAAAACACATCTATGATTTTACCACTTTTTA